>CAXAJV010001299.1:1322557-1590557 GCA_963969225.1 Xylocopa violacea
ACATTATAAACGTCTACAGCGATATATATCCTAACGTAAGGCAGGCTAACATCTCGGATGTAGTATTTTACAACATTCCTGGCGTATCGGCCCCTACTTCTCGGTGGGAACATTATATACGTCTATAACGGTTCACATACTAACCTAACCCATCTAGCCCCTCGCTGGTAATGTTTTACAGAATCCCGTTCCTGTCGTCCCGTACGTCTCGGTTGGGACATTATAAACGTCTACAGCGATATATATCCTAACGTAAGGCAGTCTAACATCTCGGTTGTAGTATTTTACAACATTCCTGTCGTATCGGCCTCTACTTCTCGGTGGGAACATTATATAGGTCTATAACGTAATATAACCGAACCTAACACATCTAGCCCCTCGCTGGTAATGTGTTACAGAATCCCGTTCCTGTCGTCCCGTACGTCTCGGTTGGGACATTATAAACTTCTACAGCGATATATATCCTAACCTAAGGCAGGCCGTCATCTCGGATGCGGTATTTTACAACATTCTTGGCATATCGGCCCCTACTTCTCGGTGGGAACATTATATACGTCTATAACGTATCACAACCTAATCTAACCCATCTAGCCCCTCGCTGGTAATGTTTTACAGAATCCCGTTCCTGTCGTCCCGTACGTCTCGGTTGGGACATTATAAACGTCTACAGCGATATATATCCTAACGTAAGGCAGGCTAACATCTCAGATGTAGTATTTTACAACATTCCTGGCGTATCGGCCTCTACTTCTCGGGGGGAACATTATATTCGTCTATAACGTAATATAACCTAACCTAACACATCTAGCCCCTCGCTGATAATGTTTTACAGAATCCCGTTCGTGTCGTCCCGTACATCTCGGTTGGAATATTATATACGTCTATAGCGTTATAGATCCTAATCTAAGGCAGGCTATCATCTCGGATGCAGTATTTTACAACATTCCTGGCATATCGGCCCCTAATTATCGGTTGGAACATTATATATGTCTATAACGTAATATAAACGAACCTAACACATCTAGCCCCTCGCTGGTAATGTTTTACAGAATCCCGTTCGTGTCGTCCCGTACGTCTCGGTTGGGACATTATAAACTTCTACAGCGATATATATCCTAACGTAAGGCAGGCTAACATCTCGGATGTAGTATTTTACAACATTCCTGGCGTATGGGCCCCTACTTCTCGGTGGGAACATTATATTCGTCTATAACGTAATATAACCTAACCTAACACATCTAGCCCCTCGCTGGTAATGTTTTACAGAATCCCGTTCGTGTCGTCCCGTACATCTCGGTTGGGATATTATATACGTCTGTAGCGTTATATATCCTAACCTAAGGCAGGCTATCATCTCGGATGTAGAATTTTACAACATTCCTGGCGTATCGGCCCCTACTTCTCGGTGGGAACATTATATAGGTCTATAACGTAATATAACCTAACCTAACTCATCTAGCCCCTCGCTGGTAATGTTTTACAGAATCCCGTTCGTGACGTCCCGTACATCTCGGTTGGGATATTATATACGTCTATAGCGTTATATATCCTAACCTAAGGCAGGCTATCATCTCGGATGTAGTATTTCACAACATTTCTGGCGTATCGGTTCCTACTTCTCGGTGGGAACATTATATACGTCTATAACGTATCACATACTAACCTAACCCATCTGGCCCCTCGCTGGTAATGTTTTACAGAATCCCGTTCGTTTCGTCCCGTACATCTCGGTTGGGATATTATATACGTCTATAGCGTTATATATCCTAACCTAAGGCAGGCTATCATTTCGGATGTAGAATTTTACAACATTCCTGGCGTATCGGCCCCTACTTCTCGGTGGGAACATTATATAGGTCTATAACGTAAAATAACCTAACCTAACTCATCTAGCCCCTCGCTGGTAATGTTTTACAGAATCCCGTTCCTGTCGTCCCGTACGTCGCGGTTGGGACATTATAAACGTCTACAGCGATATATATCCTAACGTAAGGCAGTCTAACATCTCGGATGTAGTATTTTACAACATTCCTGGCGTATCGGCCCCTACTTCTCGGTGGGAACATTATATAGGTCTATAACGTAATATAACCGAACCTAACATCTAGCCCCTCGCTGGTAATGTTTTATAGAATCCCGTTCCTGTCGTCCCGTACGTCTCGGTTGGGACATTATAAACGTCTACAGCGATATATATCCTAACGTAAGACAGGCTAACATCTCGGATGTAGTATTTTACAACATTCCAGGCGTATCGGCCCCTACTTCTCGGTGGGAACATTATATACTTCTATAACGGTTCACATACTAACCTAACCCATCTAGCCCCTCGCTGGTAATGTTTTACAGAATCCCGTTCCTGTCGTCCCGTACGTCTCGGTTGGGACGTTGTGTACGTCTACAGCGTTATATATCCTAACCTAAGGCAGCCTAACATCTCGGATGCAGTATTTTACGCCATTCCTGGCGTATCGGCCCCTACTTCTCGGTGGGAACATTATATACGTCTATAACGTATCACATACTAACCTAACCCATCTAGCCCCTCGCTGGTAATGTTTTACAGAATCCCGTTCGTTTCGTCCCGTACATCTCGGTTGGGATATTATATACGTCTATAGCGTTATATATCCTAACCTAAGGCAGGCTATCATTTCGGATGTAGAATTTTACAACATTCCTGGCGTATCGGCCCCTACTTCTCGGTGGGAACATTATATAGGTCTATAACGTAATATAACCTAACCTAACATCTAGGCTCTCGCTGGTATTATTTTACAGAATCTCGTTCGTGACGTTCCGTACATCTCGGTTGGGATATTATATACGTCTATAGCGTTATATATCCTAACCTAAGGCAGGCCATCATCTCGGATGCAGTATTTTACAACATTCCTGGCATATCGGCCGCTACATCTCGGTGGGAACATTATATACGTCTATAACGTATCACAACCTAACCTAACCCATCTAGCCCCTCGCTGGTAATGTTTTACAGAATCCCGTTCCTGTCGTCCCGTACTTCTCGGTTGGGACATTATAAACGTCTACAGCGATACATATCCTAACTTAAGGCAGGCTAATATCCCGGATGCAGTATTTTACGCCATTCCTGGCGTATCGGCCCCTACTTCTCGGTGGGAACATTATATACGTCTATAACGTATCACATACTATCCTAACCCATCTAGCCCCTCGCTGGTAATGTTTTACAGAATCCCGTTCGTTTCGTCCCGTACATCTCGGTTGGGATATTATATACGTCTATAGCGTTATATATCCTAACCTAAGGCAGGCTATCATTTCGGATGTAGAATTTTACAACATTCCTGGCGTATCGGCCCCTACTTCTCGGTGGGAACATTATATAGGTCTATAACGTAATATAACCGAACCTAACATCTAGCCCCTCGCTGGTAATGTTTTACAGAATCCCGTTCCTGTCGTCCCGTACGTCTCGGTTGGGACATTATAAACGTCTACAGCGATATATATCCTAACGTAAGGCAGGCTAACATCTCGGATGTAGTATTTTACAACATTCCTGGCGTATCGGCCCCTACTTCTCGGTGGGAACATTATATAGGTCTATAACGTAATATAACCGAACCTAACATCTAGCCCCTCGCTGGTAATGTTTTACAGAATCCCGTTCCTGTCGTCCCGTACGTCTCGGTTGGGACATTATAAACGTCTACAGCGATATATATCCTAACGTGAGGCAGGCTAACATCTCGGATGTAGTATTTTACAACATTCCTGGCGTATCGGCCCCTACTTCTCGGTGGGAACATTATATACGTCTATAACGGTTCACATACTAACCTAACCCATCTAGCCCCTCGCTGGTAATGTTTTACAGAATCCCGTTCCTGTCGTCCCGTACGTCTCGGTTGGGACATTATAAACGTCTACAGCGATATATATCCTAACGTAAGGCAGTCTAACATCTCGGTTGTAGTATTTTACAACATTCCTGTCGTATCGGCCTCTACTTCTCGGTGGGAACATTATATAGGTCTATAACGTAATATAACCGAACCTAACACATCTAGCCCCTCGCTGGTAATGTGTTACAGAATCCCGTTCCTGTCGTCCCGTACGTCTCGGTTGGGACATTATAAACTTCTACAGCGATATATATCCTAACCTAAGGCAGGCCGTCATCTCGGATGCGGTATTTTACAACATTCTTGGCATATCGGCCCCTACTTCTCGGTGGGAACATTATATACGTCTATAACGTATCACAACCTAATCTAACCCATCTAGCCCCTCGCTGGTAATGTTTTACAGAATCCCGTTCCTGTCGTCCCGTACGTCTCGGTTGGTACATTATAAACTTCTACAGCGATATATATCCTAACGTAAGGCAGGCTAACATCTCGGATGTAGTATTTTACAACATTCCTGGCGTATGGGCCCCTACTTCTCGGTGGGAACATTATATTCGTCTATAACGTAATATAACCTAACCTAACACATCTAGCCCCTCGCTGGTAATGTTTTACAGAATCCCGTTCGTGTCGTCCCGTACATCTCGGTTGGGATATTATATACGTCTGTAGCGTTATATATCCTAACCTAAGGCAGGCTATCATCTCGGATGTAGAATTTTACAACATTCCTGGCGTATCGGCCCCTACTTCTCGGTGGGAACATTATATAGGTCTATAACGTAATATAACCTAACCTAACTCATCTAGCCCCTCGCTGGTAATGTTTTACAGAATCCCGTTCGTGACGTCCCGTACATCTCGGTTGGGATATTATATACGTCTATAGCGTTATATATCCTAACCTAAGGCAGGCTATCATCTCGGATGTAGTATTTCACAACATTTCTGGCGTATCGGTTCCTACTTCTCGGTGGGAACATTATATACGTCTATAACGTATCACATACTAACCTAACCCATCTGGCCCCTCGCTGGTAATGTTTTACAGAATCCCGTTCGTTTCGTCCCGTACATCTCGGTTGGGATATTATATACGTCTATAGCGTTATATATCCTAACCTAAGGCAGGCTATCATTTCGGATGTAGAATTTTACAACATTCCTGGCGTATCGGCCCCTACTTCTCGGTGGGAACATTATATAGGTCTATAACGTAAAATAACCTAACCTAACTCATCTAGCCCCTCGCTGGTAATGTTTTACAGAATCCCGTTCCTGTCGTCCCGTACGTCGCGGTTGGGACATTATAAACGTCTACAGCGATATATATCCTAACGTAAGGCAGTCTAACATCTCGGATGTAGTATTTTACAACATTCCTGGCGTATCGGCCCCTACTTCTCGGTGGGAACATTATATAGGTCTATAACGTAATATAACCGAACCTAACATCTAGCCCCTCGCTGGTAATGTTTTATAGAATCCCGTTCCTGTCGTCCCGTACGTCTCGGTTGGGACATTATAAACGTCTACAGCGATATATATCCTAACGTAAGACAGGCTAACATCTCGGATGTAGTATTTTACAACATTCCAGGCGTATCGGCCCCTACTTCTCGGTGGGAACATTATATACTTCTATAACGGTTCACATACTAACCTAACCCATCTAGCCCCTCGCTGGTAATGTTTTACAGAATCCCGTTCCTGTCGTCCCGTACGTCTCGGTTGGGACGTTGTGTACGTCTACAGCGTTATATATCCTAACCTAAGGCAGCCTAACATCTCGGATGCAGTATTTTACGCCATTCCTGGCGTATCGGCCCCTACTTCTCGGTGGGAACATTATATACGTCTATAACGTATCACATACTAACCTAACCCATCTAGCCCCTCGCTGGTAATGTTTTACAGAATCCCGTTCGTTTCGTCCCGTACATCTCGGTTGGGATATTATATACGTCTATAGCGTTATATATCCTAACCTAAGGCAGGCTATCATTTCGGATGTAGAATTTTACAACATTCCTGGCGTATCGGCCCCTACTTCTCGGTGGGAACATTATATAGGTCTATAACGTAATATAACCTAACCTAACATCTAGGCTCTCGCTGGTATTATTTTACAGAATCTCGTTCGTGACGTTCCGTACATCTCGGTTGGGATATTATATACGTCTATAGCGTTATATATCCTAACCTAAGGCAGGCCATCATCTCGGATGCAGTATTTTACAACATTCCTGGCATATCGGCCGCTACATCTCGGTGGGAACATTATATACGTCTATAACGTATCACAACCTAACCTAACCCATCTAGCCCCTCGCTGGTAATGTTTTACAGAATCCCGTTCCTGTCGTCCCGTACTTCTCGGTTGGGACATTATAAACGTCTACAGCGATACATATCCTAACTTAAGGCAGGCTAATATCCCGGATGCAGTATTTTACGCCATTCCTGGCGTATCGGCCCCTACTTCTCGGTGGGAACATTATATACGTCTATAACGTATCACATACTATCCTAACCCATCTAGCCCCTCGCTGGTAATGTTTTACAGAATCCCGTTCGTTTCGTCCCGTACATCTCGGTTGGGATATTATATACGTCTATAGCGTTATATATCCTAACCTAAGGCAGGCTATCATTTCGGATGTAGAATTTTACAACATTCCTGGCGTATCGGCCCCTACTTCTCGGTGGGAACATTATATAGGTCTATAACGTAATATAACCGAACCTAACATCTAGCCCCTCGCTGGTAATGTTTTACAGAATCCCGTTCCTGTCGTCCCGTACGTCTCGGTTGGGACATTATAAACGTCTACAGCGATATATATCCTAACGTAAGGCAGGCTAACATCTCGGATGTAGTATTTTACAACATTCCTGGCGTATCGGCCCCTACTTCTCGGTGGGAACATTATATAGGTCTATAACGTAATATAACCGAACCTAACATCTAGCCCCTCGCTGGTAATGTTTTACAGAATCCCGTTCCTGTCGTCCCGTACGTCTCGGTTGGGACATTATAAACGTCTACAGCGATATATATCCTAACGTAAGGCAGGCTAACATCTCGGATGTAGTATTTTACAACATTCCTGGCGTATCGGCCCCTACTTCTCGGTGGGAACATTATATACGTCTATAACGGTTCACATACTAACCTAACCCATCTAGCCCCTCGCTGGTAATGTTTTACAGAATCCCGTTCCTGTCGTCCCGTACGTCTCGGTTGGGACATTATAAACGTCTACAGCGATATATATCCTAACGTAAGGCAGTCTAACATCTCGGTTGTAGTATTTTACAACATTCCTGTCGTATCGGCCTCTACTTCTCGGTGGGAACATTATATAGGTCTATAACGTAATATAACCGAACCTAACACATCTAGCCCCTCGCTGGTAATGTGTTACAGAATCCCGTTCCTGTCGTCCCGTACGTCTCGGTTGGGACATTATAAACTTCTACAGCGATATATATCCTAACCTAAGGCAGGCCGTCATCTCGGATGCGGTATTTTACAACATTCTTGGCATATCGGCCCCTACTTCTCGGTGGGAACATTATATACGTCTATAACGTATCACAACCTAATCTAACCCATCTAGCCCCTCGCTGGTAATGTTTTACAGAATCCCGTTCCTGTCGTCCCGTACGTCTCGGTTGGGACATTATAAACGTCTACAGCGATATATATCCTAACGTAAGGCAGGCTAACATCTCAGATGTAGTATTTTACAACATTCCTGGCGTATCGGCCTCTACTTCTCGGGGGGAACATTATATTCGTCTATAACGTAATATAACCTAACCTAACACATCTAGCCCCTCGCTGATAATGTTTTACAGAATCCCGTTCGTGTCGTCCCGTACATCTCGGTTGGAATATTATATACGTCTATAGCGTTATAGATCCTAATCTAAGGCAGGCTATCATCTCGGATGCAGTATTTTACAACATTCCTGGCATATCGGCCCCTAATTATCGGTTGGTACATTATATATGTCTATAACGTAATATAAACGAACCTAACACATCTAGCCCCTCGCTGGTAATGTTTTACAGAATCCCGTTCGTGTCGTCCCGTACGTCTCGGTTGGGACATTATAAACTTCTACAGCGATATATATCCTAACGTAAGGCAGGCTAACATCTCGGATGTAGTATTTTACAACATTCCTGGCGTATCGGCTCTACTTCTCGGGGGGAACATTATGTTCGTCTATAACGTAATATAACCTAACCTAACACATCTAGCCCCTCGTTGGTAATGTTTTACAGAATCCCGTTCCTGTCGTCCCGTACGTCTCGGTTGGGACATTATAAACGTCTACAGCGATATATATCCTAACTTAAGGCAGGCTAACATCTCGGATGCAGTATTTTACGCCATTCCTGGCGTATCGGCTCTACTTCTCGGGGGGAACATTATATTCGTCTATAACGTAATATAACCTAACCTAACACATCTAGCCCCTCGCTGGTAATGTTTTACAGAATCCCGTTCCCGTCGTCCCATACGTCTCGGTTGGGACATTATAAACGTCTACAGCGATATATATCCTAACGTAAGGCAGGCTAACATCTCAGATGTAGTATTTTACAACATTCCTGGCGTATCGGCCTCTACTTCTCGGGGGGAACATTATATTCGTCTATAACGTAATATAACCTAACCTAACACATCTAGCCCCTCGCTGATAATGTTTTACAGAATCCCGTTCGTGTCGTCCCGTACATCTCGGTTGGAATATTATATACGTCTATAGCGTTATAGATCCTAATATAAGGCAGGCTATCATCTCGGATGTAGAATTTTACAACATTCCTGGCGTATCGGCCCCTACTTCTCGGTGGGAACATTATATAGGTCTATAACGTAATATAACCTAACCTAACTCATCTAGCCCCTCGCTGGTAATGTTTTACAGAATCCCGTTCGTGACGTCCCGTACATCTCGGTTGGGATATTATATACGTCTATAGCGTTATATATCCTAACCTAAGGCAGGCTATCATCTCGGATGCAGTATTTTACGCCATTCCTGGCTTATCGGCTCTACTTCTCGGTGGGAACACTATACACGTCTATAACGTAACATAACCTAACCTAACACATCCAGCCCCTCGCTGGTAATATTTTACAGAATCGCGTTCGTGTCGTTCCGTACGTCTCGACTGGGATATTATATACGTCTATAGCGTTATATATCCTAACCTAAGGCAGGCCATCATCTCGGATGCAGTATTTTACAACATTCCTGGCACATCGGCCGCTACATCTCGGTGGGAACATTATATACGTCTATAACTTATCACAACCTAACCTAACCCCTCTAGCCCCTCGCTGGTAATGTTTTACAGAATCCCGTTCCTGTCGTCCCGTACGTCTCGGTTGGGACATTATAAACGTCTACAGCGATACATATCCTAACTTAAGGCAGGCTAATATCCCGGATGCAGTATTTTACGCCATTCCTGGCGTATCGGCTCTACTTCTCGGGGGGAACATTATGTTCGTCTATAACGTAATATAACCTAACCTAACACATCTAGCCCCTCGCTGGTAATGTTTTACAGAATCCCGTTCCTGTCGTCCCGTACGTCTCGGTTGGGACATTATAAACGTCTACAGCGATATATATCCTAACTTAAGGCAGGCTAACATCTCGGATGCAGTATTTTACGCCATTCCTGGCGTATCGGCTCTACTTCTCGGGGGGAACATTATATTCGTCTATAACGTAATATAACCTAACCTAACACATCTAGCCCCTCGCTGGTAATGTTTTAAAGAATCCCGTTCGTGACGTCCGGTACATCTCGGTTGGAATATTATATACGTCTATAGCGTTATATATCCTAACCTAAGGCAGGCTATCATCTCGGATGTAGTATTTCACAACATTTCTGGCGTATCGGCCCCTACTTCTCGGTGGGAACGTTATATACGACTATAACGTATCACATACTAACCTAACCCATCTAGCCCCTCGCTGGTAATGTTTTACAGAATCTCGTTCGTTTCGTCCCGTACATCTCGGTTGGGATATTATATACGTCTATAGCGTTATATTTCCTAACCTAAGGCAGGCTATCATTTCGGATGTAGAATTTTACAACATTCCTGGCGTATCGGCCCCTACTTCTCGGTGGGAACATTATATAGGTCTATAACGTAAAATAACCTAAACTAACTCATCTAGCCCCTCGCTGGTAATGTTTTACAGAATCCCGTTCCTGTCGTCCCGTACGTCGCGGTTGGGACATTATAAACGTCTACAGCGATATATATCCTAACGTAAGGCAGTCTAACATCTCGGATGTAGTATTTTACAACATTCCTGGCGTATCGGCCCCTACTTCTCGGTGGGAACACTATATAGGTCTATAACGTAATATAACCGAACCTAAGATCTAGCCCCTCGCTGGTAATGTTTTACAGAATCCCGTTCCTGTCGTCCCGTACGTCTCGGTTGGGACATTATAAACGTCTACAGCGATATATATCCTAACGTAAGGCAGGCTAACATCTCGGATGTAGTATTTTACAACATTCCTGGCATATCGGCCCCTACTTCTCGGTGGGAACATTATATACGTCTATAACGGTTCACATACTAACCTAACCCATCTAGCCCCTCGCTGGTAATGTTTTACAGAATCCCGTTCCTGTCGTCCCGTACGTCTCGGTTGGGACATTATAAACGTCTACAGCGATATATATCCTAACTTAAGGCAGGCTAACATCTCGGATGCAGTATTTTACGCCATTCCTGGCGTATCGGCTCTACTTCTCGGGGGGAACATTATATTCGTCTATAACGTAATAAAACCTAACCTATCACATCTAGCCCCTCGCTGGTAATGTTTTACAGAATCCCGTTCCTGTCGTCCCGTACGTCTCGTTTGGGACATTATATACGTCTACAGCGTTATATATCCTAACTTAAGGCAGGCTATCGTCTCGGATGCAGTATTTTACGCCATTCCGGGCGTATCGGCTCTACTTCTCGGGGGGAACATTATATTCGTCTATAACGTAATATAACCTAACCTAACACATCTAGCCCCTCGCTGGTAATGTTTTAAAGAATCCCGTTCGTGACGTCCGGTACATCTCGGTTGGAATATTATATACGTCTATAGCGTTATATATCCTAACCTAAGGCAGGCTATCATCTCGGATGTAGTATTTCACAACATTTCTGGCGTATCGGCCCCTACTTCTCGGTGGGAACGTTATATACGTCTATAACGTATCACATACTAACCTAACCCATCTAGCCCCTCGCTGGTAATGTTTTACAGAATCTCGTTCGTTTCGTCCCGTACATCTCGGTTGGGATGTTATATACGTCTATAGCGTTATATTTCCTAACCTAAGGCAGGCTATCATTTCGGATGTAGAATTTTACAACATTCCTGGCGTATCGGCCCCTACTTCTCGGTGGGAACATTATATAGGTCTATAACGTAAAATAACCTAAACTAACTCATCTAGCCCCTCGCTGGTAATGTTTTACAGAATCCCGTTCCTGTCGTCCCGTACGTCGCGGTTGGGACATTATAAACGTCTACAGCGATATATATCCTAACGTAAGGCAGTCTAACATCTCGGATGTAGTATTTTACAACATTCCTGGCGTATCGGCCCCTACTTCTCGGTGGGAACACTATATAGGTCTATAACGTAATATAACCGAACCTAACATCTAGCCCCTCGCTGGTAATGTTTTACAGAATCCCGTTCCTGTCGTCCCGTACGTCTCGGTTGGGACATTATAAACGTCTACAGCGATATATATCCTAACGTAAGGCAGGCTAACATCTCGGATGTAGTATTTTACAACATTCCTGGCGTATCGGCCCCTACTTCTCGGTGGGAACATTATATACGTCTATAACGGTTCACATACTAACCTAACCCATCTAGCCCCTCGCTGGTAATGTTTTACAGAATCCCGTTCCTGTCGTCCCGTACGTCTCGGTTGGGACATTATAAACGTCTACAGCGATATATATCCTAACGTAAGGCAGGCTAACATCTCGGATGTAGTATTTTACAACATTCCTGGCATATCGGCCCCTACTTCTCGGTGGGAACATTATATACGTCTATAACGGTTCACATACTAACCTAACCCATCTAGCCCCTCGCTGGTAATGTTTTACAGAATCCCGTTCCTGTCGTCCCGTACGTCTCGGTTGGGACATTATAAACGTCTACAGCGATATATATCCTAACTTAAGGCAGGCTAACATCTCGGATGCAGTATTTTACGCCATTCCTGGCGTATCGGCTCTACTTCTCGGGGGGAACATTATATTCGTCTATAACGTAATAAAACCTAACCTATCACATCTAGCCCCTCGCTGGTAATGTTTTACAGAATCCCGTTCCTGTCGTCCCGTACGTCTCGTTTGGGACATTATATACGTCTACAGCGTTATATATCCTAACTTAAGGCAGGCTATCGTCTCGGATGCAGTATTTTACGCCATTCCGGACGTATCGGCTCTACTTCTCGGTGGGAACATTATACACGTCTATAACGTAACATAACCTAACCTAACCCATCTAGCCCCTCGCTGGTAATGTTTTACAGAATCCCGTTCGTGACGTCCGGTACATCTCGGTTGGAATATTATATACGTCTATAGCGTTATATATCCTAACCTAAGGCAGGCTATCATCTCGGATGTAGTATTTTACAACATTCCTGGCGTATCGGCCCCTACTTCTCGGTGGGAACATTATATACGTCTATAACGTATCACATACTAACCTAACCCATCTAGCCCCTCGCTGGTAATGTTTTACAGAATCCCGTTCGTTTCGTCCCGTACATCTCGGTTGGAATATTATATACGTCTATAGCGTTATATATCCTAACCTAAGGCAGGCTATCATTTCGGATGTAGAATTTTACAACATTCCTGGCGTATCGGCCCCTACTTCTCGGTGGGAACATTATATAGGTCTATAACGTAAAATAACCTAAACTAACTCATCTAGCCCCTCGCTGGTAATGTTTTACAGAATCCCGTTCCTGTCGTCCCGTACGTCGCGGTTGGGACATTATAAACGTCTACAGCGATATATATCCTAACGTAAGGCAGTCTAACATCTCGGATGTAGTATTTTACAACATTCCTGGCGTATCGGCCCCTACTTCTCGGTGGGAACATTATATAGGTCTATAACGTAATATAACCGAACCTAACATCTAGCCCCTCGCTGGTAATGTTTTACAGAATCCCGTTCCTGTCGTCCCGTACGTCTCGGTTGGGACATTATAAACGTCTACAGCGATATATATCCTAACGTAAGGCAGGCTAACATCTCGGATGTAGTATTTTACAACATTCCTGGCGTATCGGCCCCTACTTCTCGGTGGGAACATTATATACGTCTATAACGGTTCACATACTAACCTAACCCATCTAGCCCCTCGCTGGTAATGTTTTACAGAATCCCGTTCCTGTCGTCCCGTACGTCTCGGTTGGGACATTATAAACGTCTACAGCGATATATATCCTAACGTAAGGCAGTCTAACATCTCGGTTGTAGTATTTTACAACATTCCTGTCGTATCGGCCTCTACTTCTCGGTGGGAACATTATATAGGTCTATAACGTAATATAACCGAACCTAACACATCTAGCCCCTCGCTGGTAATGTGTTACAGAATCCCGTTCCTGTCGTCCCGTACGTCTCGGTTGGGACATTATAAACTTCTACAGCGATATATATCCTAACCTAAGGCAGGCCGTCATCTCGGATGCGGTATTTTACAACATTCTTGGCATATCGGCCCCTACTTCTCGGTGGGAACATTATATACGTCTATAACGTATCACAACCTAATCTAACCCATCTAGCCCCTCGCTGGTAATGTTTTACAGAATCCCGTTCCTGTCGTCCCGTACGTCTCGGTTGGGACATTATAAACGTCTACAGCGATATATATCCTAACGTAAGGCAGGCTAACATCTCAGATGTAGTATTTTACAACATTCCTGGCGTATCGGCCCCTAATTATCGGTTGGAACATTATATATGTCTATAACGTAATATAAACGAACCTAACACATCTAGCCCCTCGCTGGTAATGTTTTACAGAATCCCGTTCGTGTCGTCCCGTACGTCTCGGTTGGGACATTATAAACTTCTACAGCGATATATATCCTAACGTAAGGCAGGCTAACATCTCGGATGTAGTATTTTACAACATTCCTGGCGTATGGGCCCCTACTTCTCGGTGGGAACATTATATTCGTCTATAACGTAATATAACCTAACCTAACACATCTAGCCCCTCGCTGGTAATGTTTTACAGAATCCCGTTCGTGTCGTCCCGTACATCTCGGTTGGGATATTATATACGTCTGTAGCGTTATATATCCTAACCTAAGGCAGGCTATCATCTCGGATGTAGAATTTTACAACATTCCTGGCGTATCGGCCCCTACTTCTCGGTGGGAACATTATATAGGTCTATAACGTAATATAACCTAACCTAACTCATCTAGCCCCTCGCTGGTAATGTTTTACAGAATCCCGTTCGTGACGTCCCGTACATCTCGGTTGGGATATTATATACGTCTATAGCGTTATATATCCTAACCTAAGGCAGGCTATCATCTCGGATGTAGTATTTCACAACATTTCTGGCGTATCGGTTCCTACTTCTCGGTGGGAACATTATATACGTCTATAACGTATCACATACTAACCTAACCCATCTGGCCCCTCGCTGGTAATGTTTTACAGAATCCCGTTCGTTTCGTCCCGTACATCTCGGTTGGGATATTATATACGTCTATAGCGTTATATATCCTAACCTAAGGCAGGCTATCATTTCGGATGTAGAATTTTACAACATTCCTGGCGTATCGGCCCCTACTTCTCGGTGGGAACATTATATAGGTCTATAACGTAAAATAACCTAACCTAACTCATCTAGCCCCTCGCTGGTAATGTTTTACAGAATCCCGTTCCTGTCGTCCCGTACGTCGCGGTTGGGACATTATAAACGTCTACAGCGATATATATCCTAACGTAAGGCAGTCTAACATCTCGGATGTAGTATTTTACAACATTCCTGGCGTATCGGCCCCTACTTCTCGGTGGGAACATTATATAGGTCTATAACGTAATATAACCGAACCTAACATCTAGCCCCTCGCTGGTAATGTTTTATAGAATCCCGTTCCTGTCGTCCCGTACGTCTCGGTTGGGACATTATAAACGTCTACAGCGATATATATCCTAACGTAAGACAGGCTAACATCTCGGATGTAGTATTTTACAACATTCCAGGCGTATCGGCCCCTACTTCTCGGTGGGAACATTATATACTTCTATAACGGTTCACATACTAACCTAACCCATCTAGCCCCTCGCTGGTAATGTTTTACAGAATCCCGTTCCTGTCGTCCCGTACGTCTCGGTTGGGACGTTGTGTACGTCTACAGCGTTATATATCCTAACCTAAGGCAGCCTAACATCTCGGATGCAGTATTTTACGCCATTCCTGGCGTATCGGCCCCTACTTCTCGGTGGGAACATTATATACGTCTATAACGTATCACATACTAACCTAACCCATCTAGCCCCTCGCTGGTAATGTTTTACAGAATCCCGTTCGTTTCGTCCCGTACATCTCGGTTGGGATATTATATACGTCTATAGCGTTATATATCCTAACCTAAGGCAGGCTATCATTTCGGATGTAGAATTTTACAACATTCCTGGCGTATCGGCCCCTACTTCTCGGTGGGAACATTATATAGGTCTATAACGTAATATAACCTAACCTAACATCTAGGCTCTCGCTGGTATTATTTTACAGAATCTCGTTCGTGACGTTCCGTACATCTCGGTTGGGATATTATATACGTCTATAGCGTTATATATCCTAACCTAAGGCAGGCCATCATCTCGGATGCAGTATTTTACAACATTCCTGGCATATCGGCCGCTACATCTCGGTGGGAACATTATATACGTCTATAACGTATCACAACCTAACCTAACCCATCTAGCCCCTCGCTGGTAATGTTTTACAGAATCCCGTTCCTGTCGTCCCGTACTTCTCGGTTGGGACATTATAAACGTCTACAGCGATACATATCCTAACTTAAGGCAGGCTAATATCCCGGATGCAGTATTTTACGCCATTCCTGGCGTATCGGCCCCTACTTCTCGGTGGGAACATTATATACGTCTATAACGTATCACATACTATCCTAACCCATCTAGCCCCTCGCTGGTAATGTTTTACAGAATCCCGTTCGTTTCGTCCCGTACATCTCGGTTGGGATATTATATACGTCTATAGCGTTATATATCCTAACCTAAGGCAGGCTATCATTTCGGATGTAGAATTTTACAACATTCCTGGCGTATCGGCCCCTACTTCTCGGTGGGAACATTATATAGGTCTATAACGTAATATAACCGAACCTAACATCTAGCCCCTCGCTGGTAATGTTTTACAGAATCCCGTTCCTGTCGTCCCGTACGTCTCGGTTGGGACATTATAAACGTCTACAGCGATATATATCCTAACGTAAGGCAGGCTAACATCTCGGATGTAGTATTTTACAACATTCCTGGCGTATCGGCCCCTACTTCTCGGTGGGAACATTATATAGGTCTATAACGTAATATAACCGAACCTAACATCTAGCCCCTCGCTGGTAATGTTTTACAGAATCCCGTTCCTGTCGTCCCGTACGTCTCGGTTGGGACATTATAAACGTCTACAGCGATATATATCCTAACGTAAGGCAGGCTAACATCTCGGATGTAGTATTTTACAACATTCCTGGCGTATCGGCCCCTACTTCTCGGTGGGAACATTATATACGTCTATAACGGTTCACATACTAACCTAACCCATCTAGCCCCTCGCTGGTAATGTTTTACAGAATCCCGTTCCTGTCGTCCCGTACGTCTCGGTTGGGACATTATAAACGTCTACAGCGATATATATCCTAACGTAAGGCAGTCTAACATCTCGGTTGTAGTATTTTACAACATTCCTGTCGTATCGGCCTCTACTTCTCGGTGGGAACATTATATAGGTCTATAACGTAATATAACCGAACCTAACACATCTAGCCCCTCGCTGGTAATGTGTTACAGAATCCCGTTCCTGTCGTCCCGTACGTCTCGGTTGGGACATTATAAACTTCTACAGCGATATATATCCTAACCTAAGGCAGGCCGTCATCTCGGATGCGGTATTTTACAACATTCTTGGCATATCGGCCCCTACTTCTCGGTGGGAACATTATATACGTCTATAACGTATCACAACCTAATCTAACCCATCTAGCCCCTCGCTGGTAATGTTTTACAGAATCCCGTTCCTGTCGTCCCGTACGTCTCGGTTGGTACATTATAAACTTCTACAGCGATATATATCCTAACGTAAGGCAGGCTAACATCTCGGATGTAGTATTTTACAACATTCCTGGCGTATGGGCCCCTACTTCTCGGTGGGAACATTATATTCGTCTATAACGTAATATAACCTAACCTAACACATCTAGCCCCTCGCTGGTAATGTTTTACAGAATCCCGTTCGTGTCGTCCCGTACATCTCGGTTGGGATATTATATACGTCTGTAGCGTTATATATCCTAACCTAAGGCAGGCTATCATCTCGGATGTAGAATTTTACAACATTCCTGGCGTATCGGCCCCTACTTCTCGGTGGGAACATTATATAGGTCTATAACGTAATATAACCTAACCTAACTCATCTAGCCCCTCGCTGGTAATGTTTTACAGAATCCCGTTCGTGACGTCCCGTACATCTCGGTTGGGATATTATATACGTCTATAGCGTTATATATCCTAACCTAAGGCAGGCTATCATCTCGGATGTAGTATTTCACAACATTTCTGGCGTATCGGTTCCTACTTCTCGGTGGGAACATTATATACGTCTATAACGTATCACATACTAACCTAACCCATCTGGCCCCTCGCTGGTAATGTTTTACAGAATCCCGTTCGTTTCGTCCCGTACATCTCGGTTGGGATATTATATACGTCTATAGCGTTATATATCCTAACCTAAGGCAGGCTATCATCTCGGATGTAGAATTTTACAACATTCCTGGCGTATCGGCCCCTACTTCTCGGTGGGAACATTATATAGGTCTATAACGTAATATAACCTAACCTAACTCATCTAGCCCCTCGCTGGTAATGTTTTACAGAATCCCGTTCGTGACGTCCCGTACATCTCGGTTGGGATATTATATACGTCTATAGCGTTATATATCCTAACCTAAGGCAGGCTATCATCTCGGATGTAGTATTTCACAACATTTCTGGCGTATCGGTTCCTACTTCTCGGTGGGAACATTATATACGTCTATAACGTATCACATACTAACCTAACCCATCTGGCCCCTCGCTGGTAATGTTTTACAGAATCCCGTTCGTTTCGTCCCGTACATCTCGGTTGGGATATTATATACGTCTATAGCGTTATATATCCTAACCTAAGGCAGGCTATCATTTCGGATGTAGAATTTTACAACATTCCTGGCGTATCGGCCCCTACTTCTCGGTGGGAACATTATATAGGTCTATAACGTAAAATAACCTAACCTAACTCATCTAGCCCCTCGCTGGTAATGTTTTACAGAATCCCGTTCCTGTCGTCCCGTACGTCGCGGTTGGGACATTATAAACGTCTACAGCGATATATATCCTAACGTAAGGCAGTCTAACATCTCGGATGTAGTATTTTACAACATTCCTGGCGTATCGGCCCCTACTTCTCGGTGGGAACATTATATAGGTCTATAACGTAATATAACCGAACCTAACATCTAGCCCCTCGCTGGTAATGTTTTATAGAATCCCGTTCCTGTCGTCCCGTACGTCTCGGTTGGGACATTATAAACGTCTACAGCGATATATATCCTAACGTAAGACAGGCTAACATCTCGGATGTAGTATTTTACAACATTCCAGGCGTATCGGCCCCTACTTCTCGGTGGGAACATTATATACTTCTATAACGGTTCACATACTAACCTAACCCATCTAGCCCCTCGCTGGTAATGTTTTACAGAATCCCGTTCCTGTCGTCCCGTACGTCTCGGTTGGGACGTTGTGTACGTCTACAGCGTTATATATCCTAACCTAAGGCAGCCTAACATCTCGGATGCAGTATTTTACGCCATTCCTGGCGTATCGGCCCCTACTTCTCGGTGGGAACATTATATACGTCTATAACGTATCACATACTAACCTAACCCATCTAGCCCCTCGCTGGTAATGTTTTACAGAATCCCGTTCGTTTCGTCCCGTACATCTCGGTTGGGATATTATATACGTCTATAGCGTTATATATCCTAACCTAAGGCAGGCTATCATTTCGGATGTAGAATTTTACAACATTCCTGGCGTATCGGCCCCTACTTCTCGGTGGGAACATTATATAGGTCTATAACGTAATATAACCTAACCTAACATCTAGGCTCTCGCTGGTATTATTTTACAGAATCTCGTTCGTGACGTTCCGTACATCTCGGTTGGGATATTATATACGTCTATAGCGTTATATATCCTAACCTAAGGCAGGCCATCATCTCGGATGCAGTATTTTACAACATTCCTGGCATATCGGCCGCTACATCTCGGTGGGAACATTATATACGTCTATAACGTATCACAACCTAACCTAACCCATCTAGCCCCTCGCTGGTAATGTTTTACAGAATCCCGTTCCTGTCGTCCCGTACTTCTCGGTTGGGACATTATAAACGTCTACAGCGATACATATCCTAACTTAAGGCAGGCTAATATCCCGGATGCAGTATTTTACGCCATTCCTGGCGTATCGGCCCCTACTTCTCGGTGGGAACATTATATACGTCTATAACGTATCACATACTATCCTAACCCATCTAGCCCCTCGCTGGTAATGTTTTACAGAATCCCGTTCGTTTCGTCCCGTACATCTCGGTTGGGATATTATATACGTCTATAGCGTTATATATCCTAATCTAAGGCAGGCTATCATTTCGGATGTAGAATTTTACAACATTCCTGGCGTATCGGCCCCTACTTCTCGGTGGGAACATTATATAGGTCTATAACGTAATATAACCGAACCTAACATCTAGCCCCTCGCTGGTAATGTTTTACAGAATCCCGTTCCTGTCGTCCCGTACGTCTCGGTTGGGACATTATAAACGTCTACAGCGATATATATCCTAACGTAAGGCAGGCTAACATCTCGGATGTAGTATTTTACAACATTCCTGGCGTATCGGCCCCTACTTCTCGGTGGGAACATTATATAGGTCTATAACGTAATATAACCGAACCTAACATCTAGCCCCTCGCTGGTAATGTTTTACAGAATCCCGTTCCTGTCGTCCCGTACGTCTCGGTTGGGACATTATAAACGTCTACAGCGATATATATCCTAACGTAAGGCAGGCTAACATCTCGGATGTAGTATTTTACAACATTCCTGGCGTATCGGCCCCTACTTCTCGGTGGGAACATTATATACGTCTATAACGGTTCACATACTAACCTAACCCATCTAGCCCCTCGCTGGTAATGTTTTACAGAATCCCGTTCCTGTCGTCCCGTACGTCTCGGTTGGGACATTATAAACGTCTACAGCGATATATATCCTAACGTAAGGCAGTCTAACATCTCGGTTGTAGTATTTTACAACATTCCTGTCGTATCGGCCTCTACTTCTCGGTGGGAACATTATATAGGTCTATAACGTAATATAACCGAACCTAACACATCTAGCCCCTCGCTGGTAATGTGTTACAGAATCCCGTTCCTGTCGTCCCGTACGTCTCGGTTGGGACATTATAAACTTCTACAGCGATATATATCCTAACCTAAGGCAGGCCGTCATCTCGGATGCGGTATTTTACAACATTCTTGGCATATCGGCCCCTACTTCTCGGTGGGAACATTATATACGTCTATAACGTATCACAACCTAATCTAACCCATCTAGCCCCTCGCTGGTAATGTTTTACAGAATCCCGTTCCTGTCGTCCCGTACGTCTCGGTTGGGACATTATAAACGTCTACAGCGATATATATCCTAACGTAAGGCAGGCTAACATCTCAGATGTAGTATTTTACAACATTCCTGGCGTATCGGCCTCTACTTCTCGGGGGGAACATTATATTCGTCTATAACGTAATATAACCTAACCTAACACATCTAGCCCCTCGCTGATAATGTTTTACAGAATCCCGTTCGTGTCGTCCCGTACATCTCGGTTGGAATATTATATACGTCTATAGCGTTATAGATCCTAATCTAAGGCAGGCTATCATCTCGGATGCAGTATTTTACAACATTCCTGGCATATCGGCCCCTAATTATCGGTTGGTACATTATATATGTCTATAACGTAATATAAACGAACCTAACACATCTAGCCCCTCGCTGGTAATGTTTTACAGAATCCCGTTCGTGTCGTCCCGTACGTCTCGGTTGGGACATTATAAACTTCTACAGCGATATATATCCTAACGTAAGGCAGGCTAACATCTCGGATGTAGTATTTTACAACATTCCTGGCGTATGGGCCCCTACTTCTCGGTGGGAACATTATATTCGTCTATAACGTAATATAACCTAACCTAACACATCTAGCCCCTCGCTGGTAATGTTTTACAGAATCCCGTTCGTGACGTCCCGTACATCTCGGTTGGGATATTATATACGTCTATAGCGTTATATATCCTAACCTAAGGCAGGCTATCATCTCGGATGTAGTATTTCACAACATTTCTGGCGTATCGGTTCCTACTTCTCGGTGGGAACATTATATACGTCTATAACGTATCACATACTAACCTAACCCATTTGGCCCCTCGCTGGTAATGTTTTACAGAATCCCGTTCGTTTCGTCCCGTACATCTCGGTTGGGATATTATATACGTCTATAGCGTTATATATCCTAACCTAAGGCAGGCTATCATTTCGGATGTAGAATTTTACAACATTCCTGGCGTATCGGCCCCTACTTCTCGGTGGGAACATTATATAGGTCTATAACGTAAAATAACCTAACCTAACTCATCTAGCCCCTCGCTGGTAATGTTTTACAGAATCCCGTTCCTGTCGTCCCGTACGTCGCGGTTGGGACATTATAAACGTCTACAGCGATATATATCCTAACGTAAGGCAGTCTAACATCTCGGATGTAGTATTTTACAACATTCCAGGCGTATCGGCCCCTACTTCTCGGTGGGAACATTATATACTTCTATAACGGTTCACATACTAACCTAACCCATCTAGACCCTCGCTGGTAATGTTTTACAGAATCCCGTTCCTGTCGTCCCGTACGTCTCGGTTGGGACGTTGTGTACGTCTACAGCGTTATATATCCTAACCTAAGGCAGCCTAACATCTCGGATGCAGTATTTTACGCCATTCCTGGCGTATCGGCCCCTACTTCTCGGTGGGAACATTATATACGTCTATAACGTATCACATACTAACCTAACCCATCTAGCCCCTCGCTGGTAATGTTTTACAGAATCCCGTTCGTTTCGTCCCGTACATCTCGGTTGGGATATTATATACGTCTATAGCGTTATATATCCTAACCTAAGGCAGGCTATCATTTCGGATGTAGAATTTTACAACATTCCTGGCGTATCGGCCCCTACTTCTCGGTGGGAAAATTATATAGGTCTATAACGTAATATAACCTAACCTAACATCTAGGCTCTCGCTGGTATTATTTTACAGAATCTCGTTCGTGACGTTCCGTACATCTCGGTTGGGATATTATATACGTCTATAGCGTTATATATCCTAACCTAAGGCAGGCCATCATCTCGGATGCAGTATTTTACAACATTCCTGGCATATCGGCCGCTACATCTCGGTGGGAACATTATATACGTCTATAACGTATCACAACCTAACCTAACCCATCTAGCCCCTCGCTGGTAATGTTTTACAGAATCCCGTTCCTGTCGTCCCGTACTTCTCGGTTGGGACATTATAAACGTCTACAGCGATACATATCCTAACTTAAGGCAGGCTAATATCCCGGATGCAGTATTTTACGCCATTCCTGGCGTATCGGCCCCTACTTCTCGGTGGGAACATTATATACGTCTATAACGTATCACATACTATCCTAACCCATCTAGCCCCTCGCTGGTAATGTTTTACAGAATCCCGTTCGTTTCGTCCCGTACATCTCGGTTGGGATATTATATACGTCTATAGCGTTATATATCCTAACCTAAGGCAGGCTATCATTTCGGATGTAGAATTTTACAACATTCCTGGCGTATCGGCCCCTACTTCTCGGTGGGAACATTATATAGGTCTATAACGTAATATAACCGAACCTAACATCTAGCCCCTCGCTGGTAATGTTTTACAGAATCCCGTTCCTGTCGTCCCGTACGTCTCGGTTGGGACATTATAAACGTCTACAGCGATATATATCCTAACGTAAGGCAGGCTAACATCTCGGATGTAGTATTTTACAACATTCCTGGCGTATCGGCCCCTACTTCTCGGTGGGAACATTATATAGGTCTATAACGTAATATAACCGAACCTAACATCTAGCCCCTCGCTGGTAATGTTTTACAGAATCCCGTTCCTGTCGTCCCGTACGTCTCGGTTGGGACATTATAAACGTCTACAGCGATATATATCCTAACGTAAGGCAGGCTAACATCTCGGATGTAGTATTTTACAACATTCCTGGCGTATCGGCCCCTACTTCTCGGTGGGAACATTATATACGTCTATAACGGTTCACATACTAACCTAACCCATCTAGCCCCTCGCTGGTAATGTTTTACAGAATCCCGTTCCTGTCGTCCCGTACGTCTCGGTTGGGACATTATAAACGTCTACAGCGATATATATCCTAACGTAAGGCAGTCTAACATCTCGGTTGTAGTATTTTACAACATTCCTGTCGTATCGGCCTCTACTTCTCGGTGGGAACATTATATAGGTCTATAACGTAATATAACCGAACCTAACACATCTAGCCCCTCGCTGGTAATGTGTTACAGAATCCCGTTCCTGTCGTCCCGTACGTCTCGGTTGGGACATTATAAACTTCTACAGCGATATATATCCTAACCTAAGGCAGGCCGTCATCTCGGATGCGGTATTTTACAACATTCTTGGCATATCGGCCCCTACTTCTCGGTGGGAACATTATATACGTCTATAACGTATCACAACCTAATCTAACCCATCTAGCCCCTCGCTGGTAATGTTTTACAGAATCCCGTTCCTGTCGTCCCGTACGTCTCGGTTGGGACATTATAAACGTCTACAGCGATATATATCCTAACGTAAGGCAGGCTAACATCTCAGATGTAGTATATTACAACATTCCTGGCGTATCGGCCTCTACTTCTCGGGGGGAACATTATATTCGTCTATAACGTAATATAACCTAACCTAACACATCTAGCCCCTCGCTGATAATGTTTTACAGAATCCCGTTCGTGTCGTCCCGTACATCTCGGTTGGAATATTATATACGTCTATAGCGTTATAGATCCTAATCTAAGGCAGGCTATCATCTCGGATGCAGTATTTTACAACATTCCTGGCATATCGGCCCCTAATTATCGGTTGGAACATTATATATGTCTATAACGTAATATAAACGAACCTAACACATCTAGCCCCTCGCTGGTAATGTTTTACAGAATCCCGTTCGTGTCGTCCCGTACGTCTCGGTTGGGACATTATAAACTTCTACAGCGATATATATCCTAACGTAAGGCAGGCTAACATCTCGGATGTAGTATTTTACAACATTCCTGGCGTATGGGCCCCTACTTCTCGGTGGGAACATTATATTCGTCTATAACGTAATATAACCTAACCTAACACATCTAGCCCCTCGCTGGTAATGTTTTACAGAATCCCGTTCGTGTCGTCCCGTACATCTCGGTTGGGATATTATATACGTCTGTAGCGTTATATATCCTAACCTAAGGCAGGCTATCATCTCGGATGTAGAATTTTACAACATTCCTGGCGTATCGGCCCCTACTTCTCGGTGGGAACATTATATAGGTCTATAACGTAATATAACCTAACCTAACTCATCTAGCCCCTCGCTGGTAATGTTTTACAGAATCCCGTTCGTGACGTCCCGTACATCTCGGTTGGGATATTATATACGTCTATAGCGTTATATATCCTAACCTAAGGCAGGCTATCATCTCGGATGTAGTATTTCACAACATTTCTGGCGTATCGGTTCCTACTTCTCGGTGGGAACATTATATACGTCTATAACGTATCACATACTAACCTAACCCATCTAGCCCCTCGCTGGTAATGTTTTACAGAATCCCGTTCGTTTCGTCCCGTACATCTCGGTTGGGATATTATATACGTCTATAGCGTTATATATCCTAACCTAAGGCAGGCTATCATTTCGGATGTAGAATTTTACAACATTCCTGGCGTATCGGCCCCTACTTCTCGGTGGGAACATTATATAGGTCTATAACGTAAAATAACCTAACCTAACTCATCTAGCCCCTCGCTGGTAATGTTTTACAGAATCCCGTTCCTGTCGTCCCGTACGTCGCGGTTGGGACATTATAAACGTCTACAGCGATATATATCCTAACGTAAGGCAGTCTAACATCTCGGATGTAGTATTTTACAACATTCCTGGCGTATCGGCCCCTACTTCTCGGTGGGAACATTATATAGGTCTATAACGTAATATAACCGAACCTAACATCTAGCCCCTCGCTGGTAATGTTTTATAGAATCCCGTTCCTGTCGTCCCGTACGTCTCGGTTGGGACATTATAAACGTCTACAGCGATATATATCCTAACGTAAGACAGGCTAACATCTCGGATGTAGTATTTTACAACATTCCAGGCGTATCGGCCCCTACTTCTCGGTGGGAACATTATATACTTCTATAACGGTTCACATACTAACCTAACCCATCTAGCCCCTCGCTGGTAATGTTTTACAGAATCCCGTTCCTGTCGTCCCGTACGTCTCGGTTGGGACGTTGTGTACGTCTACAGCGTTATATATCCTAACCTAAGGCAGCCTAACATCTCGGATGCAGTATTTTACGCCATTCCTGGCGTATCGGCCCCTACTTCTCGGTGGGAACATTATATACGTCTATAACGTATCACATACTAACCTAACCCATCTAGCCCCTCGCTGGTAATGTTTTACAGAATCCCGTTCGTTTCGTCCTGTACATCTCGGTTGGGATATTATATACGTCTATAGCGTTATATATCCTAACCTAAGGCAGGCTATCATTTCGGATGTAGAATTTTACAACATTCCTGGCGTATCGGCCCCTACTTCTCGGTGGGAACATTATATAGGTCTATAACGTAATATAACCTAACCTAACATCTAGGCTCTCGCTGGTATTATTTTACAGAATCTCGTTCGTGACGTTCCGTACATCTCGGTTGGGATATTATATACGTCTATAGCGTTATATATCCTAACCTAAGGCAGGCCATCATCTCGGATGCAGTATTTTACAACATTCCTGGCATATCGGCCGCTACATCTCGGTGGGAACATTATATACGTCTATAACGTATCACAACCTAACCTAACCCATCTAGCCCCTCGCTGGTAATGTTTTACAGAATCCCGTTCCTGTCGTCCCGTACTTCTCGGTTGGGACATTATAAACGTCTACAGCGATACATATCCTAACTTAAGGCAGGCTAATATGCCGGATGCAGTATTTTACGCCATTCCTGGCGTATCGGCCCCTACTTCTCGGTGGGAACATTATATACGTCTATAACGTATCACATACTATCCTAACCCATCTAGCCCCTCGCTGGTAATGTTTTACAGAATCCCGTTCGTTTCGTCCCGTACATCTCGGTTGGGATATTATATACGTCTATAGCGTTATATATCCTAACCTAAGGCAGGCTATCATTTCGGATGTAGAATTTTACAACATTCCTGGCGTATCGGCCCCTACTTCTCGGTGGGAACATTATATAGGTCTATAACGTAATATAACCGAACCTAACATCTAGCCCCTCGCTGGTAATGTTTTACAGAATCCCGTTCCTGTCGTCCCGTACGTCTCGGTTGGGACATTATAAACGTCTACAGCGATATATATCCTAACGTAAGGCAGGCTAACATCTCGGATGTAGTATTTTACAACATTCCTGGCGTATCGGCCCCTACTTCTCGGTGGGAACTTTATATAGGTCTATAACGTATCACAACCTAACCTAACCCATCTAGCCCCTCGCTGGTAATGTTTTACAGAATCCCGTTCCTGTCGTCCCGTACTTCTCGGTTGGGACATTATAAACGTCTACAGCGATACATATCCTAACTTAAGGCAGGCTAATATCCCGGATGCAGTATTTTACGCCATTCCTGGCGTATCGGCTCTACTTCTCGGGGGGAACATTATATTCGTCTATAACGTAATATAACCTAACTTAACACATCTAGCCCCTCGCTGGTAATGTTTTACAGAATCCCGTTCGTGTCGTCCCGTACATCTCGGTTGGAATATTATATACGTCTATAGCGTTATATATCCTAACCTAAGGCAGGCTATCATCTCGGATGTAGTATTTCACAACATTTCTGGCGTATCGGTTCCTACTTCTCGGTGGGAACATTATATACGTCTATAACGTATCACATACTAACCTAACCCATCTAGCCCCTCGCTGGTAATGTTTTACAGAATCCCGTTCCTGTCGTCCCGTAGGTCTCGGTTGGGACATTATAAACGTCTACAGCGATATATATCCTAATGTAAGGCAGGCTATCATTTCGGATGTAGAATTTTACAACATTCCTGGCGTATCGGCGCCTACTTCTCGGTGGGAACATTATATAGGTCTATAACGTAAAATAACCTAAACTAACTCATCTAGCCCCTCGCTGGTAATGTTTTACAGAATCCCGTTCCTGTCGTCCCGTACGTCGCGGTTGGGACATTATAAACGTCTACAGCGATATATATCCTAACGTAAGGCAGTCTAACATCTCGGATGTAGTATTTTACAACATTCCTGGCGTATCGGCCCCTACTTCTCGGTGGGAACATTATATAGGTCTATAACGTAATATAACCGAACCTAACATCTAGCCCCTCGCTGGTAATGTTTTACAGAATCCCGTTCCTGTCGTCCCGTACGTCTCGGTTGGGACATTATAAACGTCTACAGCGATATATATCCTAACGTAAGGCAGGCTAACATCTCGGATGTAGTATTTTACAGCATTCCTGGCGTATCGGCCCCTACTTCTCGGTGGGAACATTATATACGTCTATAACGGTTCACATACTAACCTAACCCATCTAGCCCCTCGCTGGTAATGTTTTACAGAATCCCGTTCCTGTCGTCCCGTACGTCTCGGTTGGGACATTATAAACGTCTACAGCGATATATATCCTAACGTAAGGCAGTCTAACATCTCGGTTGTAGTATTTTACAACATTCCTGTCGTATCGGCCTCTACTTCTCGGTGGGAACATTATATAGGTCTATAACGTAATATAACCGAACCTAACACATCTAGCCCCTCGCTGGTAATGTGTTACAGAATCCCGTTCCTGTCGTCCCGTACGTCTCGGTTGGGACATTATAAACTTCTACAGCGATATATATCCTAACCTAAGGCAGGCCATCATCTCGGATGCGGTATTTTACAACATTCTTGGCATATCGGCCCCTACTTCTCGGTGGGAACATTATATATGTCTATAACGTAATATAAACGAACCTAACACATCTAGCCCCTCGCTGGTAATGTTTTACAGAATCCCGTTCGTGTCGTCCCGTACGTCTCGGTTGGGACATTATAAACTTCTACAGCGATATATATCCTAACGTAAGGCAGGCTAACATCTCGGATGTAGTATTTTACAACATTCCTGGCGTATCGGCCCCTACTTCTCGGTGGGAACATTATATTCGTCTATAACGTAATATAACCTAACCTAACACATCTAGCCCCTCGCTGGTAATGTTTTACAGAATCCCGTTCGTGTCGTCCCGTACATCTCGGTTGGGATATTATATACGTCTGTAGCGTTATATATCCTAACCTAAGGCAGGCTATCATCTCGGATGTAGAATTTTACAACATTCCTGGCGTATCGGCCCCTACTTCTCGGTGGGAACATTATATAGGTCTATAACGTAATATAACCTAACCTAACTCATCTAGCCCCTCGCTGGTAATGTTTTACAGAATCCCGTTCGTGACGTCCCGTACATCTCGGTTGGGATATTATATACGTCTATAGCGTTATATATCCTAACCTAAGGCAGGCTATCATCTCGGATGTAGTATTTCACAACATTTCTGGCGTATCGGTTCCTACTTCTCGGTGGGAACATTATATACGTCTATAACGTATCACATACCAACCTAACCCATCTAGCCCCTCGCTGGTAATGTTTTACAGAATCCCGTTCGTTTCGTCCCGTACATCTCGGTTGGGATATTATATACGTCTATAGCGTTATATATCCTAACCTAAGGCAGGCTATCATTTCGGATGTAGAATTTTACAACATTCCTGGCGTATCGGCCCCTACTTCTCGGTGGGAACATTATATAGGTCTATAACGTAAAATAACCTAACCTAACTCATCTAGCCCCTCGCTGGTAATGTTTTACAGAATCCCGTTCCTGTCGTCCCGTACGTCGCGGTTGGGACATTATAAACGTCTACAGCGATATATATCCTAACGTAAGGCAGTCTAACATCTCGGATGTAGTATTTTACAACATTCCTGGCGTATCGGCCCCTACTTCTCGGTGGGAACATTATATAGGTCTATAACGTAATATAACCGAACCTAACATCTAGCCCCTCGCTGGTAATGTTTTACAGAATCCCGTTCCTGTCGTCCCGTACGTCTCGGTTGGGACATTATAAACGTCTACAGCGATATATATCCTAACGTAAGGCAGGCTAACATCTCGGATGTAGTATTTTACAACATTCCAGGCGTATCGGCCCCTACTTCTCGGTGGGAACATTATATACTTCTATAACGGTTCACATACTAACCTAACCCATCTAGCCCCTCGCTGGTAATGTTTTACAGAATCCCGTTCCTGTCGTCCCGTACGTCTCGGTTGGGACATTGTGTACGTCTACAGCGTTATATATCCTAACCTAAGGCAGCCTAACATCTCGGATGCAGTATTTTACGCCATTCCTGGCGTATCGGCCCTACTTCTCGGTGGGAACATTATATTCGTCTATAACGTAATATAACCTAACCTAACACATCTAGCCCCTCGCTGGTAATGTTTTACAGAATCCCGTTCCCGTCGTCCCATACGTCTCGGTTGGGACATTATAAACGTCTACAGCGATATATATCCTAACGTAAGGCAGGCTAACATCTCAGATGTAGTATTTTACAACATTCCTGGCGTATCGGCCTCTACTTCTCGGGGGGAACATTATATTCGTCTATAACGTAATATAACCTAACCTAACACATCTAGCCCCTCGCTGATAATGTTTTACAGAATCCCGTTCGTGTCGTCCCGTACATCTCGGTTGGAATATTATATACGTCTATAGCGTTATAGATCCTAATATAAGGCAGGCTGTCATCTCGGATGCAGTATTTTACAACATTCCTGACATATCGGCCCCTACTTATCGGCGGGAACATTATATATGTCTATAACGTATCACAACCTGACCTAACCCACCTAGCCCGTCGCTGGTAATGTTTTACAGAATCCCGTTCGTGTCGTCCCGTACATCTCGGTTGGAATATTATATACGTCTATAGCGTTATATATCCTAACCTAAGGCAGGCTATCATCTCGGATGTAGTATTTCACAACATTTCTGGCGTATCGGTTCCTACTTCTCGGTGGGAACATTATATACGTCTATAACGTATCACATACTAACCTAACCCATCTAGCCCCTCGCTGGTAATGTTTTACAGAATCCCGTTCCTGTCGTCCCGTACGTCTCGGTTGGGACATTATAAACGTCTACAGCGATATATATCCTAATGTAAGGCAGGCTATCATTTCGGATGTAGAATTTTACAACATTCCTGGCGTATCGGCGCCTACTTCTCGGTGGGAACATTATATAGGTCTATAACGTAAAATAACCTAAACTAACTCATCTAGCCCCTCGCTGGTAATGTTTTACAGAATCCCGTTCCTGTCGTCCCGTACGTCGCGGTTGGGACATTATAAACGTCTACAGCGATATATATCCTAACGTAAGGCAGTCTAACATCTCGGATGTAGTATTTTACAACATTCCTGGCGTATCGGCCCCTACTTCTCGGTGGGAACATTATATAGGTCTATAACGTAATATAACCGAACCTAACATCTAGCCCCTCGCTGGTAATGTTTTACAGAATCCCGTTCCTGTCGTCCCGTACGTCTCGGTTGGGACATTATAAACGTCTACAGCGATATATATCCTAACGTAAGGCAGGCTAACATCTCGGATGTAGTATTTTACAACATTCCTGGCGTATCGGCCCCTACTTCTCGGTGGGAACATTATATAGGTCTATAACGTAATATAACCGAACCTAACATCTAGCCCCTCGCTGGTAATGTTTTACAGAATCCCGTTCCTGTCGTCCCGTACGTCTCGGTTGGGACATTATAAACGTCTACAGCGATATATATCCTAACGTAAGGCAGGCTAACATCTCGGATGTAGTATTTTACAACATTCCTGGCGTATCGGCCCCTACTTCTCGGTGGGAACATTATATACGTCTATAACGGTTCACATACTAACCTAACCCATCTAGCCCCTCGCTGGTAATGTTTTACAGAATCCCGTTCCTGTCGTCCCGTACGTCTCGGTTGGGACATTATAAACGTCTACAGCGATATATATCCTAACGTAAGGCAGTCTAACATCTCGGTTGTAGTATTTTACAACATTCCTGTCGTATCGGCCTCTACTTCTCGGTGGGAACATTATATAGGTCTATAACGTAATATAACCGAACCTAACACATCTAGCCCCTCGCTGGTAATGTGTTACAGAATCCCGTTCCTGTCGTCCCGTACGTCTCGGTTGGGACATTATAAACTTCTACAGCGATATATATCCTAACCTAAGGCAGGCCGTCATCTCGGATGCGGTATTTTACAACATTCTTGGCATATCGGCCCCTACTTCTCGGTGGGAACATTATATACGTCTATAACGTATCACAACCTAATCTAACCCATCTAGCCCCTCGCTGGTAATGTTTTACAGAATCCCGTTCCTGTCGTCCCGTACGTCTCGGTTGGGACATTATAAACGTCTACAGCGATATATATCCTAACGTAAGGCAGGCTAACATCTCAGATGTAGTATTTTACAACATTCCTGGCGTATCGGCCTCTACTTCTCGGGGGGAACATTATATTCGTCTATAACGTAATATAACCTAACCTAACACATCTAGCCCCTCGCTGATAATGTTTTACAGAATCCCGTTCGTGACGTCCGGTACATCTCGGTTGGAATATTATATACGTCTATAGCGTTATATATCCTAACCTAAGGCAGGCTATCATCTCGGATGTAGTATTTTACAACATTCGTGGCGTATCGGCCCCTACTTCTCGGTGGTAACATTATATACGTCTATAACCTATCACATACTAACCTAACCCATCTAGCCCCTCGCTGGTAATGTTTTACAGAATCCCGTTCGTTTCGTCCCGTACATCTCGGTTGGGATATTATATACGTCTATAGCGTTATATATCCTAACCTAAGGCAGGCTATCATTTCGGATGTAGAATTTTACAACATTCCTGGCGTATCGGCCCCTACTTCTCGGTGGGGACATTATATAGGTCTATAACGTAATATAACCTAACCTAACACATCTAGGCCCTCGCTGGTATTGTTTTACAGAATCTCGTTCGTGACGTTCCGTACATCTCGGTTGGGACATTATATACGTCCACAGCGTTATATATCCTAACCTAAGGCAGGCCATCATCTCGGATGCAGTATTTTACAACATTTCTGGCGTATCGGCCCCTACTTCTCGGTGGGAACATTATATACGTCTATAACGTATCACATACTAACCTAACCCATCTAGCCCCTCGCTGGTAATGTTTTACAGAATCCCGTTCCCGTCGTCCCATACGTCTCGGTTGGGACATTATAAACGTCTACAGCGATATATATCCTAACTTAAGGCAGGCTAACATCTCGAATGCAGTATTTTACGCCATTCCTGGCGTATCGGCTCTACTTCCCGGGGGGAACATTATATTCGTCTATAACGTAATATAACCTAACCTAACACATCTAGCCCCTCGCTGGTAATGTTTTACAGAATCCCGTTCGTGTCGTCCCGTACGTCTCGGTTGGGACATTATATACGTCTACAGCGTTATATACCCTAACTTAAGGCAGGCTATCATCTCGGATGCAGTATTTTACGCCATTCCTGGCTTATCGGCTCTACTTCTCGGTGGGAACACTATACACGTCTATAACGTAACATAACCTAACCTAACACATCCAGCCCCTCGCTGGTAATATTTTACAGAATCGCGTTCGTGTCGTTCCGTACGTCTCGACTGGGATATTATATACGTCTATAGCGTTATATATCCTAACCTAAGGCAGGCCATCATCTCGGATGCAGTATTTTACAACATTCCTGGCACATCGGCCGCTACATCTCGGTGGGAACATTATATACGTCTATAACGTATCACAACCTAACCTAACCCATCTAGCCCCTCGCTGGTAATGTTTTACAGAATCCCGTTCCTGTCGTCCCGTACTTCTCGGTTGGGACATTATAAACGTCTACAGCGATACATATCCTAACTTAAGGCAGGCTAATATCCCGGATGCAGTATTTTACGCCATTCCTGGCGTATCGGCCCCTACTTCTCGGTGGGAACATTATATACGTCTATAACGTATCACATACTATCCTAACCCATCTAGCCCCTCGCTGGTAATGTTTTACAGAATCCCGTTCGTTTCGTCCCGTACATCTCGGTTGGGATATTATATACGTCTATAGCGTTATATATCCTAACCTAAGGCAGGCTATCATTTCGGATGTAGAATTTTACAACATTCCTGGCGTATCGGCCCCTACTCGGTGGGAACATTATATAGGTCTATAACGTAATATAACCTAACCTAACATCTAGGCTCTCGCTGGTATTATTTTACAGAATCTCGTTCGTGACGTTCCGTACATCTCGGTTGGGATATTATATACGTCTATAGCGTTATATATCCTAACCTAAGGCAGGCCATCATCTCGGATGCAGTATTTTACAACATTCCTGGCATATCGGCCGCTACATCTCGGTGGGAACATTATATACGTCTATAACGTATCACAACCTAACCTAACCCATCTAGCCCCTCGCTGGTAATGTTTTACAGAATCCCGTTCCTGTCGTCCCGTACTTCTCGGTTGGGACATTATAAACGTCTACAGCGATACATATCCTAACTTAAGGCAGGCTAATATCCCGGATGCAGTATTTTACGCCATTCCTGGCGTATCGGCTCTACTTCTCGGGGGGAACATTATATTCGTCTATAACGTAATATAACCTAACTTAACACATCTAGCCCCTCGCTGGTAATGTTTTACAGAATCCCGTTCGTGTCGTCCCGTACATCTCGGTTGGAATATTATATACGTCTATAGCGTTATATATCCTAACCTAAGGCAGGCTATCATCTCGGATGTAGTATTTCACAACATTTCTGGCGTATCGGTTCCTACTTCTCGGTGGGAACATTATATACGTCTATAACGTATCACATACTAACCTAACCCATCTAGCCCCTCGCTGGTAATGTTTTACAGAATCCCGTTCCTGTCGTCCCGTACGTCTCGGTTGGGACATTATAAACGTCTACAGCGATATATATCCTAATGTAAGGCAGGCTATCATTTCGGATGTAGAATTTTACAACATTCCTGGCGTATCGGCGCCTACTTCTCGGTGGGAACATTATATAGGTCTATAACGTAAAATAACCTAAACTAACTCATCTAGCCCCTCGCTGGTAATGTTTTACAGAATCCCGTTCCTGTCGTCCCGTACGTCGCGGTTGGGACATTATAAACGTCTACAGCGATATATATCCTAACGTAAGGCAGTCTAACATCTCGGATGTAGTATTTTACAACATTCCTGGCGTATCGGCCCCTACTTCTCGGTGGGAACATTATATAGGTCTATAACGTAATATAACCGAACCTAACATCTAGCCCCTCGCTGGTAATGTTTTACAGAATCCCGTTCCTGTCGTCCCGTACGTCTCGGTTGGGACATTATAAACGTCTACAGCGATATATATCCTAACGTAAGGCAGGCTAACATCTCGGATGTAGTATTTTACAACATTCCTGGCGTATCGGCCCCTACTTCTCGGTGGGAACATTATATAGGTCTATAACGTAATATAACCGAACCTAACATCTAGCCCCTCGCTGGTAATGTTTTACAGAATCCCGTTCCTGTCGTCCCGTACGTCTCGGTTGGGACATTATAAACGTCTACAGCGATATATATCCTAACGTAAGGCAGGCTAACATCTCGGATGTAGTATTTTACAACATTCCTGGCGTATCGGCCCCTACTTCTCGGTGGGAACATTATATACGTCTATAACGGTTCACATACTAACCTAACCCATCTAGCCCCTCGCTGGTAATGTTTTACAGAATCCCGTTCCTGTCGTCCCGTACGTCTCGGTTGGGACATTATAAACGTCTACAGCGATATATATCCTAACGTAAGGCAGTCTAACATCTCGGTTGTAGTATTTTACAACATTCCTGTCGTATCGGCCTCTACTTCTCGGTGGGAACATTATATAGGTCTATAACGTAATATAACCGAACCTAACACATCTAGCCCCTCGCTGGTAATGTGTTACAGAATCCCGTTCCTGTCGTCCCGTACGTCTCGGTTGGGACATTATAAACTTCTACAGCGATATATATCCTAACCTAAGGCAGGCCGTCATCTCGGATGCGGTATTTTACAACATTCTTGGCATATCGGCCCCTACTTCTCGGTGGGAACATTATATACGTCTATAACGTATCACAACCTAATCTAACCCATCTAGCCCCTCGCTGGTAATGTTTTACAGAATCCCGTTCCTGTCGTCCCGTACGTCTCGGTTGGGACATTATAAACGTCTACAGCGATATATATCCTAACGTAAGGCAGGCTAACATCTCAGATGTAGTATTTTACAACATTCCTGGCGTATCGGCCTCTACTTCTCGGGGGGAACATTATATTCGTCTATAACGTAATATAACCTAACCTAACACATCTAGCCCCTCGCTGATAATGTTTTACAGAATCCCGTTCGTGACGTCCGGTACATCTCGGTTGGAATATTATATACGTCTATAGCGTTATATATCCTAACCTAAGGCAGGCTATCATCTCGGATGTAGTATTTTACAACATTCGTGGCGTATCGGCCCCTACTTCTCGGTGGTAACATTATATACGTCTATAACCTATCACATACTAACCTAACCCATCTAGCCCCTCGCTGGTAATGTTTTACAGAATCCCGTTCGTTTCGTCCCGTACATCTCGGTTGGGATATTATATACGTCTATAGCGTTATATATCCTAACCTAAGGCAGGCTATCATTTCGGATGTAGAATTTTACAACATTCCTGGCGTATCGGCCCCTACTTCTCGGTGGGGACATTATATAGGTCTATAACGTAATATAACCTAACCTAACACATCTAGGCCCTCGCTGGTATTGTTTTACAGAATCTCGTTCGTGACGTTCCGTACATCTCGGTTGGGACATTATATACGTCCACAGCGTTATATATCCTAACCTAAGGCAGGCCATCATCTCGGATGCAGTATTTTACAACATTTCTGGCGTATCGGCCCCTACTTCTCGGTGGGAACATTATATACGTCTATAACGTATCACATACTAACCTAACCCATCTAGCCCCTCGCTGGTAATGTTTTACAGAATCCCGTTCCCGTCGTCCCATACGTCTCGGTTGGGACATTATAAACGTCTACAGCGATATATATCCTAACTTAAGGCAGGCTAACATCTCGAATGCAGTATTTTACGCCATTCCTGGCGTATCGGCTCTACTTCCCGGGGGGAACATTATATTCGTCTATAACGTAATATAACCTAACCTAACACATCTAGCCCCTCGCTGGTAATGTTTTACAGAATCCCGTTCGTGTCGTCCCGTACGTCTCGGTTGGGACATTATATACGTCTACAGCGTTATATACCCTAACTTAAGGCAGGCTATCATCTCGGATGCAGTATTTTACGCCATTCCTGGCTTATCGGCTCTACTTCTCGGTGGGAACACTATACACGTCTATAACGTAACATAACCTAACCTAACACATCCAGCCCCTCGCTGGTAATATTTTACAGAATCGCGTTCGTGTCGTTCCGTACGTCTCGACTGGGATATTATATACGTCTATAGCGTTATATATCCTAACCTAAGGCAGGCCATCATCTCGGATGCAGTATTTTACAACATTCCTGGCACATCGGCCGCTACATCTCGGTGGGAACATTATATACGTCTATAACGTATCACAACCTAACCTAACCCATCTAGCCCCTCGCTGGTAATGTTTTACAGAATCCCGTTCCTGTCGTCCCGTACTTCTCGGTTGGGACATTATAAACGTCTACAGCGATACATATCCTAACTTAAGGCAGGCTAATATCCCGGATGCAGTATTTTACGCCATTCCTGGCGTATCGGCCCCTACTTCTCGGTGGGAACATTATATACGTCTATAACGTATCACATACTATCCTAACCCATCTAGCCCCTCGCTGGTAATGTTTTACAGAATCCCGTTCGTTTCGTCCCGTACATCTCGGTTGGGATATTATATACGTCTATAGCGTTATATATCCTAACCTAAGGCAGGCTATCATTTCGGATGTAGAATTTTACAACATTCCTGGCGTATCGGCCCCTACTCGGTGGGAACATTATATAGGTCTATAACGTAATATAACCTAACCTAACATCTAGGCTCTCGCTGGTATTATTTTACAGAATCTCGTTCGTGACGTTCCGTACATCTCGGTTGGGATATTATATACGTCTATAGCGTTATATATCCTAACCTAAGGCAGGCCATCATCTCGGATGCAGTATTTTACAACATTCCTGGCATATCGGCCGCTACATCTCGGTGGGAACATTATATACGTCTATAACGTATCACAACCTAACCTAACCCATCTAGCCCCTCGCTGGTAATGTTTTACAGAATCCCGTTCCTGTCGTCCCGTACTTCTCGGTTGGGACATTATAAACGTCTACAGCGATACATATCCTAACTTAAGGCAGGCTAATATCCCGGATGCAGTATTTTACGCCATTCCTGGCGTATCGGCTCTACTTCTCGGGGGGAACATTATATTCGTCTATAACGTAATATAACCTAACTTAACACATCTAGCCCCTCGCTGGTAATGTTTTACAGAATCCCGTTCGTGTCGTCCCGTACATCTCGGTTGGAATATTATATACGTCTATAGCGTTATATATCCTAACCTAAGGCAGGCTATCATCTCGGATGTAGTATTTCACAACATTTCTGGCGTATCGGTTCCTACTTCTCGGTGGGAACATTATATACGTCTATAACGTATCACATACTAACCTAACCCATCTAGCCCCTCGCTGGTAATGTTTTACAGAATCCCGTTCCTGTCGTCCCGTACGTCTCGGTTGGGACATTATAAACGTCTACAGCGATATATATCCTAATGTAAGGCAGGCTATCATTTCGGATGTAGAATTTTACAACATTCCTGGCGTATCGGCGCCTACTTCTCGGTGGGAACATTATATAGGTCTATAACGTAAAATAACCTAAACTAACTCATCTAGCCCCTCGCTGGTAATGTTTTACAGAATCCCGTTCCTGTCGTCCCGTACGTCGCGGTTGGGACATTATAAACGTCTACAGCGATATATATCCTAACGTAAGGCAGTCTAACATCTCGGATGTAGTATTTTACAACATTCCTGGCGTATCGGCCCCTACTTCTCGGTGGGAACATTATATAGGTCTATAACGTAATATAACCGAACCTAACATCTAGCCCCTCGCTGGTAATGTTTTACAGAATCCCGTTCCTGTCGTCCCGTACGTCTCGGTTGGGACATTATAAACGTCTACAGCGATATATATCCTAACGTAAGGCAGGCTAACATCTCGGATGTAGTATTTTACAACATTCCTGGCGTATCGGCCCCTACTTCTCGGTGGGAACATTATATAGGTCTATAACGTAATATAACCGAACCTAACATCTAGCCCCTCGCTGGTAATGTTTTACAGAATCCCGTTCCTGTCGTCCCGTACGTCTCGGTTGGGACATTATAAACGTCTACAGCGATATATATCCTAACGTAAGGCAGGCTAACATCTCGGATGTAGTATTTTACAACATTCCTGGCGTATCGGCCCCTACTTCTCGGTGGGAACATTATATACGTCTATAACGGTTCACATACTAACCTAACCCATCTAGCCCCTCGCTGGTAATGTTTTACAGAATCCCGTTCCTGTCGTCCCGTACGTCTCGGTTGGGACATTATAAACGTCTACAGCGATATATATCCTAACGTAAGGCAGTCTAACATCTCGGTTGTAGTATTTTACAACATTCCTGTCGTATCGGCCTCTACTTCTCGGTGGGAACATTATATAGGTCTATAACGTAATATAACCGAACCTAACACATCTAGCCCCTCGCTGGTAATGTGTTACAGAATCCCGTTCCTGTCGTCCCGTACGTCTCGGTTGGGACATTATAAACTTCTACAGCGATATATATCCTAACCTAAGGCAGGCCGTCATCTCGGATGCGGTATTTTACAACATTCTTGGCATATCGGCCCCTACTTCTCGGTGGGAACATTATATACGTCTATAACGTATCACAACCTAATCTAACCCATCTAGCCCCTCGCTGGTAATGTTTTACAGAATCCCGTTCCTGTCGTCCCGTACGTCTCGGTTGGGACATTATAAACGTCTACAGCGATATATATCCTAACGTAAGGCAGGCTAACATCTCAGATGTAGTATTTTACAACATTCCTGGCGTATCGGCCTCTACTTCTCGGGGGGAACATTATATTCGTCTATAACGTAATATAACCTAACCTAACACATCTAGCCCCTCGCTGATAATGTTTTACAGAATCCCGTTCGTGTCGTCCCGTACATCTCGGTTGGAATATTATATACGTCTATAGCGTTATAGATCCTAATCTAAGGCAGGCTATCATCTCGGATGCAGTATTTTACAACATTCCTGGCATATCGGCCCCTAATTATCGGTTGGAACATTATATATGTCTATAACGTAATATAAACGAACCTAACACATCTAGCCCCTCGCTGGTAATGTTTTACAGAATCCCGTTCGTGTCGCCCCGTACGTCTCGGTTGGGACATTATAAACTTCTACAGCGATATATATCCTAACGTAAGGCAGGCTAACATCTCGGATGTAGTATTTTACAACATTCCTGGCGTATGGGCCCCTACTTCTCGGTGGGAACATTATATTCGTCTATAACGTAATATAACCTAACCTAACACATCTAGCCCCTCGCTGGTAATGTTTTACAGAATCCCGTTCGTGTCGTCCCGTACATCTCGGTTGGGATATTATATACGTCTGTAGCGTTATATATCCTAACGTAAGGCAGTCTAACATCTCGGATGTAGTATTTTACACCATTCCTGGCGTATCGGCCCCTACTTCTCGGTGGGAACATTATATAGGTCTATAACGTAATATAACCTAACCTAACATCTAGGCTCTCGCTGGTATTATTTTACAGAATCTCGTTCGTGACGTTCCGTACATCTCGGTTGGGATATTATATACGTCTATAGCGTTATATATCCTAACCTAAGGCAGGCCATCATCTCGGATGCAGTATTTTACAACATTCCTGGCATATCGGCCGCTACATCTCGGTGGGAACATTATATACGTCTATAACGTATCACAACCTAACCTAACCCATCTAGCCCCTCGCTGGTAATGTTTTACAGAATCCCGTTCCTGTCGTCCCGTACTTCTCGGTTGGGACATTATAAACGTCTACAGCGATACATATCCTAACTTAAGGCAGGCTAATATCCCGGATGCAGTATTTTACGCCATTCCTGGCGTATCGGCCCCTACTTCTCGGTGGGAACATTATATACGTCTATAACGTATCACATACTAACCTAACCCATCTAGCCCCTCGCTGGTAATGTTTTACAGAATCCCGTTCGTTTCGTCCCGTACATCTCGGTTGGGATATTATATACGTCTATAGCGTTATATATCCTAACCTAAGGCAGGCTATCATTTCGGATGTAGAATTTTACAACATTCCTGGCGTATCGGCCCCTACTTCTCGGTGGGAACATTATATAGGTCTATAACGTAATATAACCTAACCTAACATCTAGGCTCTCGCTGGTATTATTTTACAGAATCTCGTTCGTGACGTTCCGTACATCTCGGTTGGGATATTATATACGTCTATAGCGTTATATATCCTAACCTAAGGCAGGCCATCATCTCGGATGCAGTATTTTACAACATTCCTGGCATATCGGCCGCTACATCTCGGTGGGAACATTATATACGTCTATAACGTATCACAACCTAACCTAACCCATCTAGCCCCTCGCTGGTAATGTTTTACAGAATCCCGTTCCTGTCGTCCCGTACTTCTCGGTTGGGACATTATAAACGTCTACAGCGATACATATCCTAACTTAAGGCAGGCTAATATCCCGGATGCAGTATTTTACGCCATTCCTGGCGTATCGGCCCCTACTTCTCGGTGGGAACATTATATACGTCTATAACGTATCACATACTAACCTAACCCATCTAGCCCCTCGCTGGTAATGTTTTACAGAATCCCGTTCGTTTCGTCCCGTACATCTCGGTTGGGATATTATATACGTCTATAGCGTTATATATCCTAACCTAAGGCAGGCTATCATTTCGGATGTAGAATTTTACAACATTCCTGGCGTATCGGCCCCTACTTCTCGGTGGGAACATTATATAGGTCTATAACGTAATATAACCTAACCTAACATCTAGGCTCTCGCTGGTATTATTTTACAGAATCTCGTTCGTGACGTTCCGTACATCTCGGTTGGGATATTATATACGTCTATAGCGTTATATATCCTAACCTAAGGCAGGCCATCATCTCGGATGCAGTATTTTACAACATTCCTGGCATATCGGCCGCTACATCTCGGTGGGAACATTATATACGTCTATAACGTATCACAACCTAACCTAACCCATCTAGCCCCTCGCTGGTAATGTTTTACAGAATCCCGTTCCTGTCGTCCCGTACTTCTCGGTTGGGACATTATAAACGTCTACAGCGATACATATCCTAACTTAAGGCAGGCTAATATCCCGGATGCAGTATTTTACGCCATTCCTGGCGTATCGGCTCTACTTCTCGGGGGGAACATTATATTCGTCTATAACGTATCACATACTAACCTAACCCATCTAGCCCCTCGCTGGTAATGTTTTACAGAATCCCGTTCGTTTCGTCCCGTACATCTCGGTTGGGATATTATATACGTCTATAGCGTTATATATCCTAACCTAAGGCAGGCTATCATTTCGGATGTAGAATTTTACAACATTCCTGGCGTATCGGCCCCTACTTCTCGGTGGGAACATTATATAGGTCTATAACGTAATATAACCTAACCTAACATCTAGGCTCTCGCTGGTATTATTTTACAGAATCTCGTTCGTGACGTTCCGTACATCTCGGTTGGGATATTATATACGTCTATAGCGTTATATATCCTAACCTAAGGCAGGCCATCATCTCGGATGCAGTATTTTACAACATTCCTGGCATATCGGCCGCTACATCTCGGTGGGAACATTATATACGTCTATAACGTATCACAACCTAACCTAACCCATCTAGCCCCTCGCTGGTAATGTTTTACAGAATCCCGTTCCTGTCGTCCCGTACTTCTCGGTTGGGACATTATAAACGTCTACAGCGATACATATCCTAACTTAAGGCAGGCTAATATCCCGGATGCAGTATTTTACGCCATTCCTGGCGTATCGGCTCTACTTCTCGGGGGGAACATTATATTCGTCTATAACGTAATATAACCTAACTTAACACATCTAGCCCCTCGCTGGTAATGTTTTACAGAATCCCGTTCGTGTCGTCCCGTACATCTCGGTTGGAATATTATATACGTCTATAGCGTTATATATCCTAACCTAAGGCAGGCTATCATCTCGGATGTAGTATTTCACAACATTTCTGGCGTATCGGTTCCTACTTCTCGGTGGGAACATTATATACGTCTATAACGTATCACATACTAACCTAACCCATCTAGCCCCTCGCTGGTAATGTTTTACAGAATCCCGTTCCTGTCGTCCCGTACGTCTCGGTTGGGACATTATAAACGTCTACAGCGATATATATCCTAATGTAAGGCAGGCTATCATTTCGGATGTAGAATTTTACAACATTCCTGGCGTATCGGCGCCTACTTCTCGGTGGGAACATTATATAGGTCTATAACGTAAAATAACCTAAACTAACTCATCTAGCCCCTCGCTGGTAATGTTTTACAGAATCCCGTTCCTGTCGTCCCGTACGTCGCGGTTGGGACATTATAAACGTCTACAGCGATATATATCCTAACGTAAGGCAGTCTAACATCTCGGATGTAGTATTTTACAACATTCCTGGCGTATCGGCCCCTACTTCTCGGTGGGAACATTATATAGGTCTATAACGTAATATAACCGAACCTAACATCTAGCCCCTCGCTGGTAATGTTTTACAGAATCCCGTTCCTGTCGTCCCGTACGTCTCGGTTGGGACATTATAAACGTCTACAGCGATATATATCCTAACGTAAGGCAGGCTAACATCTCGGATGTAGTATTTTACAACATTCCTGGCGTATCGGCCCCTACTTCTCGGTGGGAACATTATATACGTCTATAACGGTTCACATACTAACCTAACCCATCTAGCCCCTCGCTGGTAATGTTTTACAGAATCCCGTTCCTGTCGTCCCGTACGTCTCGGTTGGGACATTATAAACGTCTACAGCGATATATATCCTAACGTAAGGCAGTCTAACATCTCGGTTGTAGTATTTTACAACATTCCTGTCGTATCGGCCTCTACTTCTCGGTGGGAACATTATATAGGTCTATAACGTAATATAACCGAACCTAACACATCTAGCCCCTCGCTGGTAATGTGTTACAGAATCCCGTTCCTGTCGTCCCGTACGTCTCGGTTGGGACATTATAAACTTCTACAGCGATATATATCCTAACCTAAGGCAGGCCATCATCTCGGATGCGGTATTTTACAACATTCTTGGCATATCGGCCCCTACTTCTCGGTGGGAACATTATATATGTCTATAACGTAATATAAACGAACCTAACACATCTAGCCCCTCGCTGGTAATGTTTTACAGAATCCCGTTCGTGTCGTCCCGTACGTCTCGGTTGGGACATTATAAACTTCTACAGCGATATATATCCTAACGTAAGGCAGGCTAACATCTCGGATGTAGTATTTTACAACATTCCTGGCGTATCGGCCCCTACTTCTCGGTGGGAACATTATATTCGTCTATAACGTAATATAACCTAACCTAACACATCTAGCCCCTCGCTGGTAATGTTTTACAGAATCCCGTTCGTGTCGTCCCGTACATCTCGGTTGGGATATTATATACGTCTGTAGCGTTATATATCCTAACCTAAGGCAGGCTATCATCTCGGATGTAGAATTTTACAACATTCCTGGCGTATCGGCCCCTACTTCTCGGTGGGAACATTATATAGGTCTATAACGTAATATAACCTAACCTAACTCATCTAGCCCCTCGCTGGTAATGTTTTACAGAATCCCGTTCGTGACGTCCCGTACATCTCGGTTGGGATATTATATACGTCTATAGCGTTATATATCCTAACCTAAGGAAGGCTATCATCTCGGATGTAGTATTTCACAACATTTCTGGCGTATCGGTTCCTACTTCTCGGTGGGAACATTATATACGTCTATAACGTATCACATACCAACCTAACCCATCTAGCCCCTCGCTGGTAATGTTTTACAGAATCCCGTTCGTTTCGTCCCGTACATCTCGGTTGGGATATTATATACGTCTATAGCGTTATATATCCTAACCTAAGGCAGGCTATCATTTCGGATGTAGAATTTTACAACATTCCTGGCGTATCGGCCCCTACTTCTCGGTGGGAACATTATATAGGTCTATAACGTAAAATAACCTAACCTAACTCATCTAGCCCCTCGCTGGTAATGTTTTACAGAATCCCGTTCCTGTCGTCCCGTACGTCGCGGTTGGGACATTATAAACGTCTACAGCGATATATATCCTAACGTAAGGCAGTCTAACATCTCGGATGTAGTATTTTACAACATTCCTGGCGTATCGGCCCCTACTTCTCGGTGGGAACATTATATAGGTCTATAACGTAATATAACCGAACCTAACATCTAGCCCCTCGCTGGTAATGTTTTACAGAATCCCGTTCCTGTCGTCCCGTACGTCTCGGTTGGGACATTATAAACGTCTACAGCGATATATATCCTAACGTAAGGCAGGCTAACATCTCGGATGTAGTATTTTACAACATTCCAGGCGTATCGGCCCCTACTTCTCGGTGGGAACATTATATACTTCTATAACGGTTCACATACTAACCTAACCCATCTAGCCCCTCGCTGGTAATGTTTTACAGAATCCCGTTCCTGTCGTCCCGTACGTCTCGGTTGGGACATTGTGTACGTCTACAGCGTTATATATCCTAACCTAAGGCAGCCTAACATCTCGGATGCAGTATTTTACGCCATTCCTGGCGTATCGGCCCTACTTCTCGGTGGGAACATTATATTCGTCTATAACGTAATATAACCTAACCTAACACATCTAGCCCCTCGCTGGTAATGTTTTACAGAATCCCGTTCCCGTCGTCCCATACGTCTCGGTTGGGACATTATAAACGTCTACAGCGATATATATCCTAACGTAAGGCAGGCTAACATCTCAGATGTAGTATTTTACAACATTCCTGGCGTATCGGCCTCTACTTCTCGGGGGGAACATTATATTCGTCTATAACGTAATATAACCTAACCTAACACATCTAGCCCCTCGCTGATAATGTTTTACAGAATCCCGTTCGTGTCGTCCCGTACATCTCGGTTGGAATATTATATACGTCTATAGCGTTATAGATCCTAATATAAGGCAGGCTGTCATCTCGGATGCAGTATTTTACAACATTCCTGACATATCGGCCCCTACTTATCGGCGGGAACATTATATATGTCTATAACGTATCACAACCTGACCTAACCCACCTAGCCCGTCGCTGGTAATGTTTTACAGAATCCCGTTCGTGTCGTCCCGTACATCTCGGTTGGAATATTATATACGTCTATAGCGTTATAGATCCTAATATAAGGCAGGCTGTCATCTCGGATGCAGTATTTTACAACATTCCTGGCATATCGGCCCCTACTTATCGGCGGGAACATTATATATGTCTATAACGTATCACAACCTAACCTAACCCACCTAGGCCGTCGCTGGTAATGTTTTACAGAATCCCGTTCGTGTCGTCCCGTACATCTCGGTTGGGATATTATATACGTCTATAGCGTTATATATCCTAATCTAAGGCAGGCTATCATCTCGGATGCAGTATTTTACAACATTCCTGGCATATCGGCCCCTAATTATCGGTGGGAACATTATGTATGTCTATAACGTAATATAACCGAACCTAACACATCTAGCCCCTCGCTGGTAATGTTTTACAGAATCCCGTTCGTGTCGTCCCGTACGTCTCGGTTGGGACATTATAAACTTCTACAGCGATATATATCCTAACGTAAGGCAGGCTAACATCTCGGATGTAGTAATTTACAACATTCCTGGCGTATCGGCCCCTACTTCTCGGTGGGAACATTATATTCGTCTATAACGTAATATAACCTAACCTAACACATCTAGCCCCTCGCTGGTAATGTTTTACAGAATCCCGTTCGTGTCGTCCCGTACATCTCGGTTGGGATATTATATACGTCTATAGCGTTATATGTCCTAACCTAAGGCAGGCTATCATCTCGGATGTAGAATTTTACAACATTCCTGGCGTATCGGCCATTACTTCTCGGTGGGAACATTATATAGGTCTATAACGTAATATAACCTAACCTAACTCATCTAGCCCCTCGCTGGTAATGTTTTACAGAATCCCGTTCGTGACGTCCCGTACATCTCGGTTGGGATATTATATACGTCTATAGCGTTATATATCCTAACCTAAGGCAGGCTATCATCTCGGATGTAGTATTTCACAACATTTCTGGCGTATCGGTCCCTACTTCTCGGTGGGAACATTATATACGTCTATAACGTATCACATACTAACCTAACCCATCTAGCCCCTCGCTGGTAATGTTTTACAGAATCCCGTTCGTTTCGTCCCGTACATCTCGGTTGGGATATTATATACGTCTATAGCGTTATATATCCTAACCTAAGGCAGGCTATCATTTCGGATGTAGAATTTTACAACATTCCTGGCGTATCGGCCCCTACTTCTCGGTGGGAACATTATATAGGTCTATAACGTAAAATAACCTAACCTAACTCATCTAGCCCCTCGCTGGTAATGTTTTACAGAATCCCGTTCCTGTCGTCCCGTACGTCGCGGTTGGGACATTATAAACGTCTACAGCGATATATATCCTAACGTAAGGCAGTCTAACATCTCGGATGTAGTATTTTACAACATTCCTGGCGTATCGGCCCCTACTTCTCGGTGGGAACATTATATAGGTCTATAACGTAATATAACCGAACCTAACATCTAGCCCCTCGCTGGTAATGTTTTACAGAATCCCGTTCCTGTCGTCCCGTACGTCTCGGTTGGGACATTATAAACGTCTACAGCGATATATATCCTAACGTAAGGCAGGCTAACATCTCGGATGCAGTATTTTACGCCATTCCTGGCGTATCGGCTCTACTTCTCGGTGGGAACACTATACACGTCTATAACGTAACATAACCTAACCTAACACATCCAGCCCCTCGCTGGTAATATTTTACAGAATCGCGTTCGTGTCGTTCCGTACGTCTCGACTGGGATATTATATACGTCTATAGCGTTATATATCCTAACCTAAGGCAGGCCATCATCTCGGATGCAGTATTTTACAACATTCCTGGCATATCGGCCGCTACATCTCGGTGGGAACATTATATACGTCTATAACGTATCACAACCTAACCTAACCCATCTAGCCCCTCGCTGGTAATGTTTTACAGAATCCCCTTCCTGTCGTCCCGTACGTCTCGGTTGGGACATTATAAACGTCTACAGCGATACATATCCTAACTTAAGGCAGGCTAATATCCCGGATGCAGTATTTTACGCCATTCCCGGCATATCGGCTCTACTTCTCGGGGGGAACATTATATTCGTCTATAACGTAATATAACCTAACCTAACACATCTAGCCCCTCGCTGGTAATGTTTTACAGAATCCCGTTCGTGTCGTCCCGTACGTCTCGGTTGGGACATTATATACGTCTACAGCGTTATATATCCTAACTTAAGGCAGGCTAATATCCCGGATGCAGTATTTTACGCCATTCCTGGCGTATCGGCTCTACTTCTCGGGGGGAACATTATGTTCGTCTATAACGTAATATAACCTAACCTAACACATCTAGCCCCTCGCTGGTAATGTTTTACAGAATCCCGTTCCTGTCGTCCCGTACGTCTCGGTTGGGACATTATAAACGTCTACAGCGATACATATCCTAACTTAAGGCAGGCTAATATCCCGGATGCAGTATTTTACGCCATTCCTGGCGTATCGGCTCTACTTCTCGGGGGGAACATTATGTTCGTCTATAACGTAATATAACCTAACCTAACACATCTAGCCCCTCGCTGGTAATGTTTTACAGAATCCCGTTCCTGTCGTCCCGTACGTCTCGGTTGGGACATTATAAACGTCTACAGCGATATATATCCTAACTTAAGGCAGGCTAACATCTCGAATGCAGTATTTTACGCCATTCCTGGCGTATCGGCTCTACTTCCCGGGGGGAACATTATATTCGTCTATAACGTAATATAACCTAACCTAACACATCTAGCCCCTCGCTGGTAATGTTTTACAGAATCCCGTTCGTGTCGTCCCGTACGTCTCGGTTGGGACATTATATACGTCTACAGCGTTATATACCCTAACTTAAGGCAGGCTATCATCTCGGATGCAGTATTTTACGCCATTCCTGGCTTATCGGCTCTACTTCTCAGTGGGAACACTATACACGTCTATAACGTAACATAACCTAACCTAACACATCCAGCCCCTCGCTGGTAATATTTTACAGAATCGCGTTCGTGACGTCCGGTACATCTCGGTTGGAATATTATATACGTCTATAGCGTTATATATCCTAACCTAAGGCAGGCTATCATCTCGGATGTAGTATTTTACAACATTCCTGGCGTATCGGCCCCTACTTCTCGGTGGGAACATTATATACGTCTATAACCTATCACATACTAACCTAACCCATCTAGCCCCTCGCTGGTAATGTTTTACAGAATCCCGTTCGTGTCGTCCCGTACATCTCGTTTGGTATATTATATACGTCTATAGCGTTATATATCCTAACCTAAGGCAGGCTATCATCTCGGATGTAGTATTTCACAACATTTCTGGCGTATCGGCCCCTACTTCTCGGTGGGAACATTATATACGTCTATAACGTATCACATACTAACCTAACCCATCTAGCCCCTCGCTGGTAATGTTTTACAGAATCCCGTTCGTTTCGTCCCGTACATCTCGGTTGGGATATTATATACGTCTATAGCGTTATATATCCTAACCTAAGGCAGGCTATCATTTCGGATGTAGAATTTTACAACATTCCTGGCGTATCGGCGCCTACTTCTCGGTGGGGACATTATATAGGTCTATAACGTAATATAACCTAACCTAACACATCTAGGCCCTCGCTGGTATTGTTTTACAGAATCTCGTTCGTGACGTTCCGTACATCTCGGTTGGAATATTATATACGTCTATAGCGTTATATATCCTAACCTAAGGCAGGCTATCATCTCGGATGTAGTATTTTACGCCATTCCTGGCGTATCGGCTCTACTTCTCGGGGGGAACATTATATTCGTCTATAACGTAATATAACCTAACCAAACACATCTAGCCCCTCGCTGGTAATGTTTTACAGAATCCCGTTCGTGTCGTCCCGTACGTCTCGGTTGGGACATTATATACGTCCACAGCGTTATATATCCTAACCTAAGGCAGGCCATCATCTCGGATGCAGTATTTTACAACATTCCTGGCATATCGGCCGCTACATCTCGGTGGGAACATTATATACGTCTATAACGTATCACAACCTAACCTAACCCATCTAGCCCCTCGCTGGTAATGTTTTACAGAATCCCCTTCCTGTCGTCCCGTACGTCTCGGTTGGGACATTATAAACGTCTACAGCGATACATATCCTAACTTAAGGCAGGCTAATATCCCGGATGCAGTATTTTACGCCATTCCTGGCGTATCGGCTCTACTTCTCGGGGGGAACATTATATTCGTCTGTAACGTAATATAACCTAACCTAACACATCTAGCCCCTCGCTGGTAATGTTTTACAGAATCCCGTTCGTGTCGTACCGTACATCTCGGTTGGAATATTATATACGTCTATAGCGTTATATATCCTAACCTAAGGCAGGCCATCATCTCGGATGTAGTATTTTACAACATTCCTGGCGTATCGGCCCCTACTTCTCGGTGGGAACATTATATACGTCTATAACCTATCACATACTAACCTAACCCATCTAGCCCCTCGCTGGTAATGTTTTACAGAATCCCGTTCGTGTCGTCCCGTACATCTCGTTTGGTATATTATATACGTCTATAGCGTTATATATCCTAACCTAAGGCAGGCTATCATCTCGGATGTAGTATTTCACAACATTTCTGGCGTATCGGCCCCTACTTCTCGGTGGGAACATTATATACGTCTATAACGTATCACATACTAACCTAACCCATCTAGCCCCTCGCTGGTAATGTTTTACAGAATCCCATTCGTTTCGTCCCGTACATCTCGGTTGGGATATTATATACGTCTATAGTGTTATATTTCCTAACCTAAGGCAGGCTATCATTTCGGATGCAGAATTTTACAACATTCCTGGCGTATCGGCCCCTACTTCTCGGTGGGGACATTATATAGGTCTATAACGTAATATAACCTAACCTAACACATCTAGGCCCTCGCTGGTATTGTTTTACAGAATCTCGTTCGTGACGTTCCGTACATCTCGGTTGGAATATTATATACGTCTATAGCGTTATATATCCTAACCTAAGGCAGGCTATCATCTCGGATGTAGTATTTTACGCCATTCCTGGCGTATCGGCTCTACTTCTCGGGGGGAACATTATATTCGTCTATAACGTAATATAACCTAACCAAACACATCTAGCCCCTCGCTGGTAATGTTTTACAGAATCCCGTTCGTTTCGTCCCGTACATCTCGGTTGGGATATTATATACGTCTATAGCGTTATATATCCTAACCTAAGGCAGGCTATCATTTCGGATGTAGAATTTTACAACATTCCTGGCGTATCGGCCCCTACTTCTCGGTGGGGACATTATATAGGTCTATAACGTAATATAACCTAACCTAACACATCTAGGCCCTCGCTGGTATTGTTTTACAGAATCTCGTTCGTGACGTTCGGTACATCTCGGTTGGAATATTATATACGTCTATAGCGTTATATATCCTAACCTAAGGCAGGCTATCATCTCGGATGTAGTATTTTACGCCATTCCTGGCGTATCGGCTCTACTTCTCGGGGGGAACATTATATTCGTCTATAACGTAATATAACCTAACCAAACACATCTAGCCCCTCGCTGGTAATGTTTTACAGAATCCCGTTCGTGTCGTCCCGTACGTCTCGGTTGGGACATTATATACGTCTACAGCGTTATATATCCTAACCTAAGGCAGGCCATCATCTCGGATGCAGTATTTTACAACATTCCTGGCATATCGGCCGCTACATCTCGGTGGGAACATTATATACGTCTATAACGTATCATAACCTAACCTAACCCATCTAGCCCCTCGCTGGTAATGCTTTACAGAATCCCCTTCCTGTCGTCCCGTACGTCTCGGTTGGGACATTATAAACGTCTACAGCGATACATATCCTAACTTAAGGCAGGCTAATATCCCGGATGCAGTATTTTACGCCATTCCCGGCATATCGGCTCTACTTCTCGGGGGGAACATTATATTCGTCTATAACGTAATATAACCTAACCTAACACATCTAGCCCCTCGCTGGTAATGTTTTACAGAATCCCGTTCGTGTCGTCCCGTACGTCTCGGTTGGGACATTATATACGTCTACAGCGTTATATATCCTAACTTAAGGCAGGCTAATATCCCGGATGCAGTATTTTACGCCATTCCTGGCGTATCGGCTCTACTTCTCGGGGGGAACATTATGTTCGTCTATAACGTAATATAACCTAACCTAACACATCTAGCCCCTCGCTGGTAATGTTTTACAGAATCCCGTTCCTGTCGTCCCGTACGTCTCGGTTGGGACATTATAAACGTCTACAGCGATATATATCCTAACTTAAGGCAGGCTAGCATCTCGGATGCAGTATTTTACGCCATTCCTGGCGTATCGGCTCTACTTCTCGGGGGGAACATTATATTCGTCTATAACGTAATATAACCTAACCTAACACATCTAGCCCCTCGCTGGTAATGTTTTACAGAATCCCGTTCGTGACGTCCGGTACATCTCGGTTGTAATATTATATACGTCTATAGCGTTATATATCCTAACCTAAGGCAGGCTATCATCTCGGATGTAGTATTTTACAACATTCCTGGCGTACCGGCCCCTACTTCTCGGTGGGAACATTATATACGTCTGTAACGTAATATAACCTAACCTAACACATCTAGCCCCTCGCTGGTAATGTTTTACAGAATCCCGTTCGTGTCGTACCGTACATCTCGGTTGGAATATTATATACGTCTATAGCGTTATATATCCTAACCTAAGGCAGGCTAGCATCTCGGATGCAGTATTTTACGCCATTCCTGGCGTATCGGCTCTACTTCTCGGGGGGAACATTATATTCGTCTATAACGTAATATAACCTAACCTAACACATCTAGCCCCTCGCTGGTAATGTTTTACAGAATCCCGTTCGTGACGTCCGGTACATCTCGGTTGTAATATTATATACGTCTATAGCGTTATATATCCTAACCTAAGGCAGGCTATCATCTCGGATGTAGTATTTTACAACATTCCTGGCGTATCGGCCCCTACTTCTCGGTGGGAACATTATATACGTCTATAACGTAATATAACCTAACCAAACACATGTAGCCCCTCGCTGGTAATGTTTTACAGAATCCCGTTCGTGTCGTACCGTACATCTCGGTTGGAATATTATATACGTCTATAGCGTTATATATCCTAACCTAAGGCAGGCTATCATCTCGGATGTAGTATTTCACAACATTTCTGGCGTATCGGCCCCTACTTCTCGGTGGGAACATTATATACGTCTATAACGTATCACATACTAACCTAACCCATCTAGCCCCTCGCTGGTAATGTTTTACAGAATCCCATTCGTTTCGTCCCGTACATCTCGGTTGGGATATTATATACGTCTATAGTGTTATATTTCCTAACCTAAGGCAGGCTATCATTTCGGATGCAGAATTTTACAACATTCCTGGCGTATCGGCCCCTACTTCTCGGTGGGGACATTATATAGGTCTATAACGTAATATAACCTAACCTAACACATCTAGGCCCTCGCTGGTATTGTTTTACAGAATCTCGTTCGTGACGTTCCGTACATCTCGGTTGGAATATTATATACGTCTATAGCGTTATATATCCTAACCTAAGGCAGGCTATCATCTCGGATGTAGTATTTTACGCCATTCCTGGCGTATCGGCTCTACTTCTCGGGGGGAACATTATATTCGTCTATAACGTAATATAACCTAACCAAACACATCTAGCCCCTCGCTGGTAATGTTTTACAGAATCCCGTTCGTGTTGTCCCGTACGTCTCGGTTGAGACATTATATACGTCTACAGCGTTATATATCCTAACTTAAGGCAGGCTATCATCTCGGATGCAGTATTTTACGCCATTCCTGGCGTATCGGCCGCTACATCTCGGTGGGAACATTATATACGTCTATAACGTATCACAACCTAACCTAACCCATCTAGCCCCTCGCTGGTAATGTTTTACAGAATCCCGTTCCTGTCGTCCCGTACGTCTCGGTTGGGACATTATAAACGTCTACAGCGATACATATCCTAACTTAAGGCAGGCTAATATCCCGGATGCAGTATTTTACGCCATTCCTGGCGTATCGGCTCTACTTCTCGGGGGGAACATTATATTCGTCTGTAACGTAATATAACCTAACCTAACACATCTAGCCCCTCGCTGGTAATGTTTTACAGAATCCCGTTCGTGTCGTACCGTACATCTCGGTTGGAATATTATATACGTCTATAGCGTTATATATCCTAACCTAAGGCAGGCTATCATCTCGGATGTAGTATTTCACAACATTTCTGGCGTATCGGCCCCTACTTCTCGGTGGGAACATTATATACGTCTATAACGTATCACATACTAACCTAACCCATCTAGCCCCTCGCTGGTAATGTTTTACAGAATCCCATTCGTTTCGTCCCGTACATCTCGGTTGGGATATTATATACGTCTATAGCGTTATATTTCCTAACCTAAGGCAGGCTATCATTTCGGATGCAGAATTTTACAACATTCCTGGCGTATCGGCCCCTACTTCTCGGTGGGGACATTATATAGGTCTATAACGTAATATAACCTAACCTAACACATCTAGGCCCTCGCTGGTATTGTTTTACAGAATCTCGTTCGTGACGTTCCGTACATCTCGGTTGGAATATTATATACGTCTATAGCGTTATATATCCTAACCTAAGGCAGGCTATCATCTCGGATGTAGTATTTTACGCCATTCCTGGCGTATCGGCTCTACTTCTCGGGGGGAACATTATATTCGTCTATAACGTAATATAACCTAACCAAACACATCTAGCCCCTCGCTGGTAATGTTTTACAGAATCCCGTTCGTGTCGTCCCGTACGTCTCGGTTGGGACATTATATACGTCTACAGCGTTATATATCCTAACTTAAGGCAGGCTATCATCTCGGATGCAGTATTTTACGCCATTCCTGGCTTATCGGCTCTACTTCTCGGTGGGAACACTATACACGTCTATAACGTAACATAACCTAACCAAACACATCTAGCCCCTCGCTGGTAATGTTTTACAGAATCCCGTTCGTGTCGTCCCGTACGTCTCGGTTGGGACATTATATACGTCTACAGCGTTATATATCCTAACCTAAGGCAGGCCATCATCTCGGATGCAGTATTTTACAACATTCCTGGCATATCGGCCGCTACATCTCGGTGGGAACATTATATACGTCTATAACGTATCACAACCTAACCTAACCCATCTAGCCCCTCGCTGGTAATGTTTTACAGAATCCCCTTCCTGTCGTCCCGTACGTCTCGGTTGGGACATTATAAACGTCTACAGCGATACATATCCTAACCTAAGGCAGGCTATCATCTCGGATGTAGTATTTTACAACATTCCTGGCGTATCGGCCCCTACTTCTCGGTGGGAACATTATATACGTCTGTAACGTAATATAACCTAACCTAACACATCTAGCCCCTCGCTGGTAATGTTTTACAGAATCCCGTTCGTGTCGTACCGTACATCTCGGTTGGAATATTATATACGTCTATAGCGTTATATATCCTAACCTAAGGCAGGCTATCATCTCGGATGTAGTATTTCACAACATTTCTGGCGTATCGGCCCCTACTTCTCGGTGGGAACATTATATACGTCTATAACGTATCACATACTAACCTAACCCATCTAGCCCCTCGCTGGTAATGTTTTACAGAATCCCATTCGTTTCGTCCCGTACATCTCGGTTGGGATATTATATACGTCTATAGTGTTATATTTCCTAACCTAAGGCAGGCTATCATTTCGGATGCAGAATTTTACAACATTCCTGGCGTATCGGCCCCTACTTCTCGGTGGGGACATTATATAGGTCTATAACGTAATATAACCTAACCTAACACATCTAGGCCCTCGCTGGTATTGTTTTACAGAATCTCGTTCGTGACGTTCCGTACATCTCGGTTGGAATATTATATACGTCTATAGCGTTATATATCCTAACCTAAGGCAGGCTATCATCTCGGATGTAGTATTTTACGCCATTCCTGGCGTATCGGCTCTACTTCTCGGGGGGAACATTATATTCGTCTATAACGTAATATAACCTAACCAAACACATCTAGCCCCTCGCTGGTAATGTTTTACAGAATCCCGTTCGTGTCGTCCCGTACGTCTCGGTTGGGACATTATATACGTCTACAGCGTTATATATCCTAACCTAAGGCAGGCCATCATCTCGGATGCAGTATTTTACAACATTCCTGGCACATCGGCCGCTACATCTCGGTGGGAACATTATATACGTCTATAACTTATCACAACCTAACCTAACCCCTCTAGCCCCTCGCTGGTAATGTTTTACAGAATCCCGTTCCTGTCGTCCCGTACGTCTCGGTTGGGACATTATAAACGTCTACAGCGATACATATCCTAACTTAAGGCAGGCTAATATCCCGGATGCAGTATTTTACGCCATTCCTGGCGTATCGGCTCTACTTCTCGGGGGGAACATTATGTTCGTCTATAACGTAATATAACCTAACCTAACACATCTAGCCCCTCGCTGGTAATGTTTTACAGAATCCCGTTCCTGTCGTCCCGTACGTCTCGGTTGGGACATTATAAACGTCTACAGCGATATATATCCTAACGTAAGGCAGGCTAACATCTCGGATGTAGTATTTTACAACATTCCTGGCGTATCGGCCTCTACTTATCGGTGGGAACATTATATTCGTCTATAACGTAATATAACCTAACCTAACACATCTAGCCCCTCGCTGGTAATGTTTTACAGAATCCCGTTCCTGTCGTCCCGTACGTCTCGTTTGGGACATTATATACGTCTACAGCGTTATATATCCTAACTTAAGGCAGGCTATCATCTCGGATGCAGTATTTTACGCCATTCCGGGCGTATCGGCTCTACTTCTCGGGGGGAACATTATATTCGTCTATAACGTAATATAACCTAACCTAACACATCTAGCCCCTCGCTGGTAATGTTTTACAGAATCCCGTTCGGGACGTCCGGTACATCTCGGTTGGAATATTATATACGTCTATAGCGTTATATATCCTAACCTAAGGCAGGCTATCATCTCGGATGTAGTATTTCACAACATTCCTGGCGTATCGGCCCCTACTTCTCGGTGGGAACATTATATACGTCTATAACCTATCACATACTAACCTAACCCATCTAGCCCCTCGCTGGTAATGTTTTACAGAATCCCGTTCGTGTCGTCCCGTACATCTCGTTTGGTATATTATATACGTCTATAGCGTTATATATCCTAACCTAAGGCAGGCTATCATCTCGGATGTAGTATTTCACAACATTTCTGGCGTATCGGCCCCTACTTCTCGGTGGGAACATTATATACGTCTATAACGTATCACATACTAACCTAACCCATCTAGCCCCTCGCTGGTAATGTTTTACAGAATCCCGTTCGTTTCGTCCCGTACATCTCGGTTGGGATATTATATACGTCTATAGCGTTATATATCCTAACCTAAGGCAGGCTATCATTTCGGATGTAGAATTTTACAACATTCCTGGCGTATCGGCCCCTACTTCTCGGTGGGGACATTATATAGGTCTATAACGTAATATAACCTAACCTAACACATCTAGGCCCTCGCTGGTATTGTTTTACAGAATCTCGTTCGTGACGTTCCGTACATCTCGGTTGGAATATTATATACGTCTATAGCGTTATATATCCTAACCTAAGGTAGGCTATCATCTCGGATGTAGTATTTCACGCCATTCCTGGCGTATCGGCTCTACTTCTCGGGGGGAACATTATATACGTCTATAACGTATCACAACCTAACCTAACCCATCTAGCCCCTCGCTGGTAATGTTTTACAGAATCCCCTTCCTGTCGTCCCGTACGTCTCGGTTGGGACATTATAAACGTCTACAGCGATACATATCCTAACTTAAGGCAGGCTAATATCCCGGATGCAGTATTTTACGCCATTCCCGGCATATCGGCTCTACTTCTCGGGGGGAACATTATATTCGTCTATAACGTAATATAACCTAACCTAACACATCTAGCCCCTCGCTGGTAATGTTTTACAGAATCCCGTTCGTGTCGTCCCGTACGTCTCGGTTGGGACATTATATACGTCTACAGCGTTATATATCCTAACTTAAGGCAGGCTAATATCCCGGATGCAGTATTTTACGCCATTCCTGGCGTATCGGCTCTACTTCTCGGGGGGAACATTATGTTCGTCTATAACGTAATATAACCTGACCTAACACATCTAGCCCCTCGCTGGTAATGTTTTACAGAATCCCGTTCCTGTCGTCCCGTACGTCTCGGTTGGGACATTATAAACGTCTACAGCGATATATATCCTAACTTAAGGCAGGCTAGCATCTCGGATGCATTATTTTACGCCATTCCTGGCTTATCGGCTCTACTTCTCGGTGGGAACACTATACACGTCTATAACGTAACATAACCTAACCTAACCTATCTAGCCCCTCGCTGGTAATGTTTTGCAGGATCCTGTTCCTGTCGTCCCGTACATCTCGGTTGGGATATTATATACGTCTACAGCGATATATATCATAACGTAAGGCAGGCTAACATCTCGGATGTAGTATTTTACAACATTCTTGGAGTATCGGCCCCTACTTCTCGGTGGGAACATTATATACGTCTGTAACGTAACATAACCTAACCTATCCCATCTAGCCCCTCGTTGGCAATGTTTTACAGAATTCCGTTCGTGTCGTCCCGTACATCTCGGTTGGGATATTATATACGTCTACAGCGATATATATCCTAACCTAAGGCAGGCTAACTTCTCGGATATAGTATTTTACAACATTCCTGGCGTATCGGGCCCTACTTCACCGTGGGAACATTATACATGTCTATAACTTAACATAACCTAACCTAACCCATCTAGCCCCTCGCTGGTAATATTTTACAGAATCCCGTTCCTGTCGTCCGGTACATCTCGGTTGGGATATTATATACGACTCTAGCGTTATATACCTAACCTAAGGCAGGCCATCATCTCGGATGCAGTATTTTACAACATTCCTGGCACATCGGCCGCTACATCTCGGTGGGAACATTATATACGTCTATAACTTATCACAACCTAACCTAACCCCTCTAGCCCCTCGCTGGTAATGTTTTACAGAATCCCGTTCCTGTCGTCCCGTACGTCTCGGTTGGGACATTATAAACGTCTACAGCGATACATATCCTAACTTAAGGCAGGCTAATATCCCGGATGCAGTATTTTACGCCATTCCTGGCGTATCGGCTCTACTTCTCGGGGGGAACATTATGTTCGTCTATAACGTAATATAACCTAACCTAACACATCTAGCCCCTCGCTGGTAATGTTTTACAGAATCCCGTTCCTGTCGTCCCGTACGTCTCGGTTGGGACATTATAAACGTCTACAGCGATATATATCCTAACGTAAGGCAGGCTAACATCTCGGATGTAGTATTTTACAACATTCCTGGCGTATCGGCCCCTACTTCTCGGTGGGAACATTATATAGGTCTATAACGTAATATAACCTAACCTAACACATCTAGGCCCTCGCTGGTATTGTTTTACAGAATCTCGTTCGTGACGTTCCGTACATCTCGGTTGGAATATTATATACGTCTATAGCGTTATATATCCTAACCTAAGGCAGGCTATCATCTCGGATGTAGTATTTTACGCCATTCCTGGCGTATCGGCTCTACTTCTCGGGGGGAACATTATATTCGTCTATAACGTAATATAACCTAACCAAACACATCTAGCCCCTCGCTGGTAATGTTTTACAGAATCCCGTTCGTGTCGTCCCGTACGTCTCGGTTGGGACATTATATACGTCTACAGCGTTATATATCCTAACCTAAGGCAGGCCATCATCACGGATGCAGTATTTTACAACATTGCTGGCATATCGGCCGCTACATCTCGGTGGGAACATTATATACGTCTATAACGTATCACAACCTAACCTAACCCATCTAGCCCCTCGCTGGTAATGTTTTACAGAATCCCCTTCCTGTCGTCCCGTACGTCTCGGTTGGGACATTATAAACGTCTACAGCGATACATATCCTAACTTAAGGCAGGCTAATATCCCGGATGCAGTATTTTACGCCATTCCCGGCATATCGGCTCTACTTCTCGGGGGGAACATTATATTCGTCTATAACGTAATATAACCTAACCTAACACATCTAGCCCCTCGCTGGTAATGTTTTACAGAATCCCGTTCCTGTCGTCCCGTACGTCTCGGTTGGGACATTATAAACGTCTACAGCGATATATATCCTAACTTAAGGCAGGCTAGCATCTCGGATGCAGTATTTTACGCCATTCCTGGCGTATCGGCTCTACTTCTCGGGGGGAACATTATATTCGTCTATAACGTAATATATCCTAACCTAACACATCTAGCCCCTCGCTGGTAATGTTTTACAGAATCCCGTTCGTGACGTCCGGTACATCTCGGTTGGAATATTATATACGTCTAGAGCGTTATATATCCTAACCTAAGGCAGGCTATCATCTCGGATGTAGTATTTTACAACATTCCTGGCGTATCGGCCCCTACTTCTCGGTGGGAACATTATATACGTCTGTAACGTAATATAACCTAACCTAACACATCTAGCCCCTCGCTGGTAATGTTTTACAGAATCCCGTTCGTGTCGTACCGTACATCTCGGTTGGAATATTATATACGTCTATAGCGTTATATATCCTAACCTAAGGCAGGCTATCATCTCGGATGTAGTATCTCACAACATTTCTGGCGTATCGGCCCCTACTTCTCGGTGGGAACATTATATACGTCTATAACGTATCACATACTAACCTAACCCATCTAGCCCCTCGCTGGTAATGTTTTACAGAATCCCATTCGTTTCGTCCCGTACATCTCGGTTGGGATATTATATACGTCTATAGCGTTATATTTCCTAACCTAAGGCAGGCTATCATTTCGGATGCAGAATTTTACAACATTCCTGGCGTATCGGCCCCTACTTCTCGGTGGGGACATTATATAGGTCTATAACGTAATATAACCTAACCTAACACATTTAGGCCCTCGCTGGTATTGTTTTACAAAATCTCGTTCGTGACGTTCCGTACATCTCGGTTGGAATTTTATATACGTCTATAGCGTTATATATCCTAACCTAAGGCAGGCTATCATCTCGGATGTAGTATTTTACGCCATTCCTGGCGTATCGGCTCTACTTCTCGGGGGGAACATTATATTCGTCTATAACGTAATATAACCTAACCAAACACATCTAGCCACTCGCTGGTAATGTTTTAGAGAATCCCGTTCGTGTCGTCCCGTACGTCTCGGTTGGGACATTATATACGTCTACAGCGTTATATATCCTAACTTAAGGCAGGCTATCATCTCGGATGCAGTATTTTACGCCATTCCTGGCGTATCGGCTCTACTTCTCGGTGGGAACGCTATACACGTCTATAACGTAACATAACCTAACCTAACACATCCAGCCCCTCGCTGGTAATATTTTACAGAATCGCGTTCGTGTCATTCCGTACGTCTCGACTGGGATATTATATACGTCTATAGCGTTATATATCCTAACCTAAGGCAGGCCATCATCTCGGATGCAGTATTTTACAACATTCCTGGCATATCGGCCGCTACATCTCGGTGGAAACATTATATACGTCTATAACTTATCACAACCTAACCTAACCCCTCAAGCCCCTCGCTAGTAATGTTTTACAGAATCCCCTTCCTGTCGTCCCGTACGTCTCGGTTGGGACATTATAAACGTCTACAGCGATATATATCCTAACTTAAGGCAGGCTAACATCTCGGGTGCAGTATTTTACGCCATTCCTGGCATATCGGCTCTACTTCTCGGGGGGAACATTATATTCGTCTATAACGTAATATAACCTAACCTAACACATCTAGCCCCTCGCTGGTAATGTTTTACAGAATCCCGTTCGTGTCGTCCCGTACGTCTCGGTTGGGACATTATATACGTCTACAGCGTTATATACCCTAACTTAAGGCAGGCTATCATCTCGGATGCAGTATTTTACGCCATTCCTGGCTTATCGGCTCTACTTCTCGGTGGGAACACTATACACGTCTATAACGTAACATAACCTAACCTAACACATCCAGCCCCTCGCTGGTAATATTTTACAGAATCGCGTTCGTGTCGTTCCGTACGTCTCGACTGGGATATTATATACGTCTATAGCGTTATATATCCTAACCTAAGGCAGGCCATCATCTCGGATGCAGTATTTTACAACATTCCTGGCACATCGGCCGCTACATCTCGGTGGGAACATTATATACGTCTATAACTTATCACAACCTAACCTAACCCCTCTAGCCCCTCGCTGGTAATGTTTTACAGAATCCCGTTCCTGTCGTCCCGTACGTCTCGGTTGGGACATTATAAACGTCTACAGCGATACATATCCTAACTTAAGGCAGGCTAATATCCCGGATGCAGTATTTTACGCCATTCCTGGCGTATCGGCTCTACTTCTCGGGGGGAACATTATGTTCGTCTATAACGTAATATAACCTAACCTAAGACATCTAGCCCCTCGCTGGTAATGTTTTACAGAATCCCGTTCCTGTCGTCCCGTACGTCTCGGTTGGGACATTATAAACGTCTACAGCGATATATATCCTAACGTAAGGCAGGCTAACATCTCGGATGTAGTATTTTACAACATTCCTGGCGTATCGGCCTCTACTTATCGGGGGGAACATTATATTCGTCTATAACGTAATATAACCTAACCTAACACATCTAGCCCCTCGCTGGTAATGTTTTACAGAATCCCGTTCCTGTCGTCCCGTACGTCTCGTTTGGGACATTATATACGTCTACAGCGTTATATATCCTAACTTAAGGCAGGCTATCATCTCCGATGCAGTATTTTACGCCATTCCGGGCGTATCGGCTCTACTTCTCGGGGGGAACATTATATTCGTCTATAACGTAATATAACCTAACCTAACACATCTAGCCCCTCGCTGGTAATGTTTTACAGAATCCCGTTCGTGACGTCCGGTACATCACGGTTGGAATATTATATACGTCTATAGCGTTATATATCCTAACCTAAGGCAGGCTATCATCTCGGATGTAGTATTTTACAACATTCCTGGCGTATCGGCCCCTACTTCTCGGTGGGAACATTATATACGTCTATAACCTATCACATACTAACCTAACCCATCTAGCCCCTCGCTGGTAATGTTTTACAGAATCCCGTTCGTGTCGTCCCGTACATCTCGGTTGGTATATTATATACGTCTATAGCGTTATATATCCTAACCTAAGGCAGGCTATCATCTCGGATGTAGTATTTCACAACATTTCTGGCGTATCGGCCCCTACTTCTCGGTGGGAACATTATATACGTCTATAACGTATCACATACTAACCTAACCCATCTAGCCCCTCGCTGGTAATGTTTTACAGAATCCCGTTCGTTTCGTCCCGTACATCTCGGTTGGGATATTATATACGTCTATAGCGTTATATATCCTAACCTAAGGCAGGCTATCATTTCGGATGTAGAATTTTACAACATTCCTGGCGTATCGGCCCCTACTTCTCGGTGGGAACATTATATAGGTCTATAACGTAATATAACCTAACCTAACACATCTAGGCTCTCGCTGGTATTGTTTTACAGAATCTCGTTCGTGACGTTCCGTACATCTCGGTTGGAATATTATATACGTCTATAGCGTTATATATCCTAACATAAGGCAGGCTATCATCTCGGATGTAGTATTTTACGCCATTCCTGGCGTATCGGCTCTACTTCTCGGGGGGAACATTATATTCGTCTATAACGTAATATAACCTGACCAAACACATCTAGCCCCTCTCTGGTAATGTTTTACAGAATCCCGTTCGTGTCGTCCCGTACGTCTCGGTTGGGACATTATATACGTCTACAGCGTTATAGATCCTAATCTAAGGCAGGCTATCATCTCGGAAGCAGTATTTGCCAACATTCCTGGCATATCGGCCCCTAATTATCGGTGGGAACATTATATATGTCTATAACGTATCACAACCTAACCTAACCCATCTAGCCCCTCGCTGGTAATGTTTTACAGAATCCCGTTCGTGACGTCCGGTACATCTCGGTTGGAATATTATATACGTCTATAGCGTTATATATCCTAACCTAAGGCAGGCTATCATCTCGGATGTAGTATTTTACAAAATTCCTGGCGTATCGGCCCCTACTTCTCGGTGGGAACATTATATACGTCTATAACCTATCACATACTAACCTAACCCATCTAGCCCCTCGCTGGTAATGTTTTACAGAATCCCGTTCCTGTCGTCCCGTACGTCTCGGTTTGGACATTGTGTACGTCTACAGCGTTATATATCCTATTCTAAGGCAGCCTAACATCTCGGATGCAGTATTTTACGCCATTCCTGGCGTATCGGCTCTACTTCTCGGTGGGAACATTATATTCGTCTATAACGTAATATAACCTAACCTAACACATCTAGCCCCTCGCTGGTAATGTTTTACAGAATCCCGTTCGTGACGTCCCGTACATCTCGGTTGGGATATTATATACGTCTATAGCGTTATAGATCCTAATCTAAGGCAGGCTATCATCTCGGATGCAGTATTTTACAACATTCCTGGCATATCGGCCCCTACTTATCGGTGGGAACATTATATATGTCTATAACGTATCACAACTTAACCTAACCCACCTAGCCCGTCGCTGGTAATGTTTTACAGAATCCCGTTCGTGTCGTCCCGTACATCTCGGTTGGGATATTATATACGTCTATAGCGTTATATATCCTAACCTAAGGCAGGCCATCATCTCGGATGCAGTATTTTACAACATTCCTGGCATGTCGGCCGCTACATCTCGGTGGGAACATTATATACGTCTATAACTTATCACAACCTAACCTAACCCATCTAGCCCCTCGCTGGTAATGTTTTACAGAATCCCGTTCCTGTCGTCCCGTACGTTTCGGTTGGGACATTATAAACGTCTACAGCGATATATATCCTAACTTAAGGCAGGCTAACATCTCGGATGCAGTATTTTACGCCATTCCTGGCGTATCGGCTCTGCTTCTCGGGGGGAACATTATATTCGTCTATAACGTAATATAACCTAACCTAACACATCTAGCCCCTCGCTGGTAATGTTTTACAGAATCCCGTTCGTGACGTCCCGTACATCTCGGTTGGAATATTATATACGTCTATAGCGTTATATATCCTAACATAAGGCAGGCTATCATCTCGGATGTAGTATTTTACAACATTCCTGGCGTATCGGCCCCTACTTCTCGGTGGGAACATTATATACGTCTATAACCTATCACATACTAACATAACCCATCTAGCCCCTCGCTGGTAATGTTTTACAGAATCCCGTTCGTTTCGTCCCGTACATCTCGGTTGGGATATTATATACGTCTATAGCGTTATATATCCTAACCTAAGGCAGGCTATCATTTCGGATGTAGAATTTTACAACATTCCTGGCGTATCGGCCCCTACTTCTCGGTGGGAACATTATATAGGTCTATAACGTAATATAACCTAACCTAACACATCTAGGCTCTCGCTGGTATTGTTTTACAGAATCTCGTTCGTGACGTTCCGTACATCTCGGTTGGAATATTATATACGTCTATAGCGTTATATATCCTAACCTAAGGCAGGCTATCATCTCGGATGTAGTATTTTACGCCATTCCTGGCGTATCGGCTCTACTTCTCGGGGGGAACATTATATTCGTCTATAACGTAATATAACCTAACCAAACACATCTAGCCCCTCGCTGGTAATGTTTTACAGAATCCCGTTCGTGTCGTCCCGTACGTCTCGGTTGGGACATTATATACGTCTACAGCGTTATATATCCTAACTTAAGGCAGGCTATCATCTCGGATGCAGTATTTTACGCCATTCCTGGCGTATCGGCTCTACTTCTCGGTGGGAACACTATACACGTCTATAACGTAACATAACGTAACCTAACCCATCCAGCCCCTCGCTGGTAATATTTTACAGAATCGCGTTCGTGTCGTTCCGTACGTCTCGACTGGGATATTATATACGTCTATAGCGTTATATATCCTAACCTAAGGCAGGCCATCATCTCGGATGCAGTATTTTACAACATTCCTGGCACATCGGCCGCTACATCTCGGTGGGAACATTATATACGTCTATAACTTATCACAACCTAACCTAACCCCTCTAGCCCCTCGCTGGTAATGTTTTACAGAATCCCGTTCCTGTCGTCCCGTACGTCTCGGTTGGGACATTATAAACGTCTACAGCGATACATATCCTAACTTAAGGCAGGCTAATATCCCGGATGCAGTATTTTACGCCATTCCTGGCGTATCGGCTCTACTTCTCGGGGGGAACATTATGTTCGTCTATAACGTAATATAACCTAACCTAAGACATCTAGCCCCTCGCTGGTAATGTTTTACAGAATCCCGTTCCTGTCGTCCCGTACGTCTCGGTTGGGACATTATAAACGTCTACAGCGATATATATCCTAACGTAAGGCAGGCTAACATCTCGGATGTAGTATTTTACAACATTCCTGGCGTATCGGCCTCTACTTATCGGGGGGAACATTATATTCGTCTATAACGTAATATAACCTAACCTAACACATCTAGCCCCTCGCTGGTAATGTTTTACAGAATCCCGTTCCTGTCGTCCCGTACGTCTCGTTTGGGACATTATATACGTCTACAGCGTTATATATCCTAACTTAAGGCAGGCTATCATCTCCGATGCAGTATTTTACGCCATTCCGGGCGTATCGGCTCTACTTCTCGGGGGGAACATTATATTCGTCTATAACGTAATATAACCTAACCTAACACATCTAGCCCCTCGCTGGTAATGTTTTACAGAATCCCGTTCGTGACGTCCGGTACATCACGGTTGGAATATTATATACGTCTATAGCGTTATATATCCTAACCTAAGGCAGGCTATCATCTCGGATGTAGTATTTTACAACATTCCTGGCGTATCGGCCCCTACTTCTCGGTGGGAACATTATATACGTCTATAACCTATCACATACTAACCTAACCCATCTAGCCCCTCGCTGGTAATGTTTTACAGAATCCCGTTCGTGTCGTCCCGTACATCTCGGTTGGTATATTATATACGTCTATAGCGTTATATATCCTAACCTAAGGCAGGCTATCATCTCGGATGTAGTATTTCACAACATTTCTGGCGTATCGGCCCCTACTTCTCGGTGGGAACATTATATACGTCTATAACGTATCACATACTAACCTAACCCATCTAGCCCCTCGCTGGTAATGTTTTACAGAATCCCGTTCGTTTCGTCCCGTACATCTCGGTTGGGATATTATATACGTCTATAGCGTTATATATCCTAACCTAAGGCAGGCTATCATTTCGGATGTAGAATTTTACAACATTCCTGGCGTATCGGCCCCTACTTCTCGGTGGGAACATTATATAGGTCTATAACGTAATATAACCTAACCTAACACATCTAGGCTCTCGCTGGTATTGTTTTACAGAATCTCGTTCGTGACGTTCCGTACATCTCGGTTGGAATATTATATACGTCTATAGCGTTATATATCCTAACATAAGGCAGGCTATCATCTCGGATGTAGTATTTTACGCCATTCCTGGCGTATCGGCTCTACTTCTCGGGGGGAACATTATATTCGTCTATAACGTAATATAACCTGACCAAACACATCTAGCCCCTCTCTGGTAATGTTTTACAGAATCCCGTTCGTGTCGTCCCGTACGTCTCGGTTGGGACATTATATACGTCTACAGCGTTATAGATCCTAATCTAAGGCAGGCTATCATCTCGGAAGCAGTATTTGCCAACATTCCTGGCATATCGGCCCCTAATTATCGGTGGGAACATTATATATGTCTATAACGTATCACAACCTAACCTAACCCATCTAGCCCCTCGCTGGTAATGTTTTACAGAATCCCGTTCGTGACGTCCGGTACATCTCGGTTGGAATATTATATACGTCTATAGCGTTATATATCCTAACCTAAGGCAGGCTATCATCTCGGATGTAGTATTTTACAACATTCCTGGCGTATCGGCCCCTACTTCTCGGTGGGAACATTATATACGTCTATAACCTATCACATACTAACCTAACCCATCTAGCCCCTCGCTGGTAATGTTTTACAGAATCCCGTTCCTGTCGTCCCGTACGTCTCGGTTTGGACATTGTGTACGTCTACAGCGTTATATATCCTATTCTAAGGCAGCCTAACATCTCGGATGCAGTATTTTACGCCATTCCTGGCGTATCGGCTCTACTTCTCGGTGGGAACATTATATTCGTCTATAACGTAATATAACCTAACCTAACACATCTAGCCCCTCGCTGGTAATGTTTTACAGAATCCCGTTCGTGACGTCCCGTACATCTCGGTTGGGATATTATATACGTCTATAGCGTTATAGATCCTAATCTAAGGCAGGCTATCATCTCGGATGCAGTATTTTACAACATTCCTGGCATATCGGCCCCTACTTATCGGTGGGAACATTATATATGTCTATAACGTATCACAACTTAACCTAACCCACCTAGCCCGTCGCTGGTAATGTTTTACAGAATCCCGTTCGTGTCGTCCCGTACATCTCGGTTGGGATATTATATACGTCTATAGCGTTATATATCCTAACCTAAGGCAGGCCATCATCTCGGATGCAGTATTTTACAACATTCCTGGCATGTCGGCCGCTACATCTCGGTGGGAACATTATATACGTCTATAACTTATCACAACCTAACCTAACCCATCTAGCCCCTCGCTGGTAATGTTTTACAGAATCCCGTTCCTGTCGTCCCGTACGTTTCGGTTGGGACATTATAAACGTCTACAGCGATATATATCCTAACTTAAGGCAGGCTAACATCTCGGATGCAGTATTTTACGCCATTCCTGGCGTATCGGCTCTGCTTCTCGGGGGGAACATTATATTCGTCTATAACGTAATATAACCTAACCTAACACATCTAGCCCCTCGCTGGTAATGTTTTACAGAATCCCGTTCGTGACGTCCCGTACATCTCGGTTGGAATATTATATACGTCTATAGCGTTATATATCCTAACATAAGGCAGGCTATCATCTCGGATGTAGTATTTTACAACATTCCTGGCGTATCGGCCCCTACTTCTCGGTGGGAACATTATATACGTCTATAACCTATCACATACTAACATAACCCATCTAGCCCCTCGCTGGTAATGTTTTACAGAATCCCGTTCGTTTCGTCCCGTACATCTCGGTTGGGATATTATATACGTCTATAGCGTTATATATCCTAACCTAAGGCAGGCTATCATTTCGGATGTAGAATTTTACAACATTCCTGGCGTATCGGCCCCTACTTCTCGGTGGGAACATTATATAGGTCTATAACGTAATATAACCTAACCTAACACATCTAGGCTCTCGCTGGTATTGTTTTACAGAATCTCGTTCGTGACGTTCCGTACATCTCGGTTGGAATATTATATACGTCTATAGCGTTATATATCCTAACCTAAGGCAGGCTATCATCTCGGATGTAGTATTTTACGCCATTCCTGGCGTATCGGCTCTACTTCTCGGGGGGAACATTATATTCGTCTATAACGTAATATAACCTAACCAAACACATCTAGCCCCTCGCTGGTAATGTTTTACAGAATCCCGTTCGTGTCGTCCCGTACGTCTCGGTTGGGACATTATATACGTCTACAGCGTTATATATCCTAACTTAAGGCAGGCTATCATCTCGGATGCAGTATTTTACGCCATTCCTGGCGTATCGGCTCTACTTCTCGGTGGGAACACTATACACGTCTATAACGTAACATAACGTAACCTAACCCATCCAGCCCCTCGCTGGTAATATTTTACAGAATCGCGTTCGTGTCGTTCCGTACGTCTCGACTGGGATATTATATACGTCTATAGCGTTATATATCCTAACCTAAGGCAGGCCATCATCTCGGATGCAGTATTTTACAACATTCCTGGCACATCGGCCGCTACATCTCGGTGGGAACATTATATACGTCTATAACTTATCACAACCTAACCTAACCCCTCTAGCCCCTCGCTGGTAATGTTTTACAGAATCCCGTTCCTGTCGTCCCGTACGTCTCGGTTGGGACATTATAAACGTCTACAGCGATACATATCCTAACTTAAGGCAGGCTAATATCCCGGATGCAGTATTTTACGCCATTCCTGGCGTATCGGCTCTACTTCTCGGGGGGAACATTATATTCGTCTATAACGTAATATAACCTAACCTAACACATCTAGCCCCTCGCTGGTAATGTTTTACAGAATCCCGTTCGTGACGTCCGGTACATCACGGTTGGAATATTATATACGTCTATAGCGTTATATATCCTAACCTAAGGCAGGCTATTATCTCGGATGTAGTATTTTACAACATTCCTGGCGTATCGGCCCCTACTTCTCGGTGGGAACATTATATACGTCTATAACTTATCACAACCTAACCTAACCCCTCTAGCCCCTCGCTGGTAATGTTTTACAGAATCCCGTTCCTGTCGTCCCGTACGTCTCGGTTGGGACATTATAAACGTCTACAGCGATATATATCCTAACGTAAGGCAGGCTAACATCTCGGATGTAGTATTTTACAACATTCCTGGCGTATCGGCCTCTACTTATCGGGGGGAACATTATATTCGTCTATAACGTAATATAACCTAACCTAACACATCTAGCCCCTCGCTGGTAATGTTTTACAGAATCCCGTTCCTGTCGTCCCGTACGTCTCGTTTGGGACATTATATACGTCTACAGCGTTATATATCCTAACTTAAGGCAGGCTATCATCTCCGATGCAGTATTTTACGCCATTCCGGGCGTATCGGCTCTACTTCTCGGGGGGAACATTATATTCGTCTATAACGTAATATAACCTAACCTAACACATCTAGCCCCTCGCTGGTAATGTTTTACAGAATCCCGTTCGTGACGTCCCGTACATCTCGGTTGGGATATTATATACGTCTATAGCGTTATAGATCCTAATCTAAGGCAGGCTATCATCTCGGATGCAGTATTTTACAACATTCCTGGCATATCGGCCCCTACTTATCGGTGGGAACATTATATATGTCTATAACGTATCACAACTTAACCTAACCCACCTAGCCCGTCGCTGGTAATGTTTTACAGAATCCCGTTCGTGTCGTCCCGTACATCTCGGTTGGGATATTATATACGTCTATAGCGTTATATATCCTAACCTAAGGCAGGCCATCATCTCGGATGCAGTATTTTACAACATTCCTGGCATGTCGGCCGCTACATCTCGGTGGGAACATTATATACGTCTATAACTTATCACAACCTAACCTAACCCATCTAGCCCCTCGCTGGTAATGTTTTACAGAATCCCGTTCCTGTCGTCCCGTACGTTTCGGTTGGGACATTATAAACGTCTACAGCGATATATATCCTAACTTAAGGCAGGCTAACATCTCGGATGCAGTATTTTACGCCATTCCTGGCGTATCGGCTCTGCTTCTCGGGGGGAACATTATATTCGTCTATAACGTAATATAACCTAACCTAACACATCTAGCCCCTCGCTGGTAATGTTTTACAGAATCCCGTTCGTGACGTCCCGTACATCTCGGTTGGAATATTATATACGTCTATAGCGTTATATATCCTAACATAAGGCAGGCTATCATCTCGGATGTAGTATTTTACAACATTCCTGGCGTATCGGCCCCTACTTCTCGGTGGGAACATTATATACGTCTATAACCTATCACATACTAACATAACCCATCTAGCCCCTCGCTGGTAATGTTTTACAGAATCCCGTTCGTTTCGTCCCGTACATCTCGGTTGGGATATTATATACGTCTATAGCGTTATATATCCTAACCTAAGGCAGGCTATCATTTCGGATGTAGAATTTTACAACATTCCTGGCGTATCGGCCCCTACTTCTCGGTGGGAACATTATATAGGTCTATAACGTAATATAACCTAACCTAACACATCTAGGCTCTCGCTGGTATTGTTTTACAGAATCTCGTTCGTGACGTTCCGTACATCTCGGTTGGAATATTATATACGTCTATAGCGTTATATATCCTAACCTAAGGCAGGCTATCATCTCGGATGTAGTATTTTACGCCATTCCTGGCGTATCGGCTCTACTTCTCGGGGGGAACATTATATTCGTCTATAACGTAATATAACCTAACCAAACACATCTAGCCCCTCGCTGGTAATGTTTTACAGAATCCCGTTCGTGTCGTCCCGTACGTCTCGGTTGGGACATTATATACGTCTACAGCGTTATATATCCTAACTTAAGGCAGGCTATCATCTCGGATGCAGTATTTTACGCCATTCCTGGCGTATCGGCTCTACTTCTCGGTGGGAACACTATACACGTCTATAACGTAACATAACGTAACCTAACCCATCCAGCCCCTCGCTGGTAATATTTTACAGAATCGCGTTCGTGTCGTTCCGTACGTCTCGACTGGGATATTATATACGTCTATAGCGTTATATATCCTAACCTAAGGCAGGCCATCATCTCGGATGCAGTATTTTACAACATTCCTGGCACATCGGCCGCTACATCTCAGTGGGAACATTATATACGTCTATAACTTATCACAACCTAACCTAACCCCTCTAGCCCCTCGCTGGTAATGTTTTACAGAATCCCGTTCCTGTCGTCCCGTACGTCTCGGTTGGGACATTATAAACGTCTACAGCGATACATATCCTAACTTAAGGCAGGCTAATATCCCGGATGCAGTATTTTACGCCATTCCTGGCGTATCGGCTCTACTTCTCGGGGGGAACATTATGTTCGTCTATAACGTAATATAACCTAACCTAAGACATCTAGCCCCTCGCTGGTAATGTTTTACAGAATCCCGTTCCTGTCGTCCCGTACGTCTCGGTTGGGACATTATAAACGTCTACAGCGATATATATCCTAACGTAAGGCAGGCTAACATCTCGGATGTAGTATTTTACAACATTCCTGGCGTATCGGCCTCTACTTATCGGGGGGAACATTATATTCGTCTATAACGTAATATAACCTAACCTAACACATCTAGCCCCTCGCTGGTAATGTTTTACAGAATCCCGTTCCTGTCGTCCCGTACGTCTCGTTTGGGACATTATATACGTCTACAGCGTTATATATCCTAACTTAAGGCAGGCTATCATCTCCGATGCAGTATTTTACGCCATTCCGGGCGTATCGGCTCTACTTCTCGGGGGGAACATTATATTCGTCTATAACGTAATATAACCTAACCTAACACATCTAGCCCCTCGCTGGTAATGTTTTACAGAATCCCGTTCGTGACGTCCGGTACATCACGGTTGGAATATTATATACGTCTATAGCGTTATATATCCTAACCTAAGGCAGGCTATCATCTCGGATGTAGTATTTTACAACATTCCTGGCGTATCGGCCCCTACTTCTCGGTGGGAACATTATATACGTCTATAACCTATCACATACTAACCTAACCCATCTAGCCCCTCGCTGGTAATGTTTTACAGAATCCCGTTCGTGACGTCCGGTACATCTCGGTTGGAATATTATATACGTCTATAGCGTTATATATCCTAACCTAAGGCAGGCTATCATCTCGGATGTAGTATTTTACAACATTCCTGGCGTATCGGCCCCTACTTCTCGGTGGGAACATTATATACGTCTATAACCTATCACATACTAACCTAACCCATCTAGCCCCTCGTTGGTAATGTTTTACAGAATCCCGTTCCTGTCGTCCCGTACGTCTCGGTTTGGACATTGTGTACGTCTACAGCGTTATATATCCTATTCTAAGGCAGCCTAACATCTCGGATGCAGTATTTTACGCCATTCCTGGCGTATCGGCTCTACTTCTCGGTGGGAACATTATATTCGTCTATAACGTAATATAACCTAACCTAACACATCTAGCCCCTCGCTGGTAATGTTTTACAGAATCCCGTTCGTGACGTCCCGTACATCTCGGTTGGGATATTATATACGTCTATAGCGTTATAGATCCTAATCTAAGGCAGGCTATCATCTCGGATGCAGTATTTTACAACATTCCTGGCATATCGGCCCCTACTTATCGGTGGGAACATTATATATGTCTATAACGTATCACAACTTAACCTAACCCACCTAGCCCGTCGCTGGTAATGTTTTACAGAATCCCGTTCGTGTCGTCCCGTACATCTCGGTTGGGATATTATATACGTCTATAGCGTTATATATCCTAACCTAAGGCAGGCCATCATCTCGGATGCAGTATTTTACAACATTCCTGGCATGTCGGCCGCTACATCTCGGTGGGAACATTATATACGTCTATAACTTATCACAACCTAACCTAACCCATCTAGCCCCTCGCTGGTAATGTTTTACAGAATCCCGTTCCTGTCGTCCCGTACGTTTCGGTTGGGACATTATAAACGTCTACAGCGATATATATCCTAACTTAAGGCAGGCTAACATCTCGGATGCAGTATTTTACGCCATTCCTGGCGTATCGGCTCTGCTTCTCGGGGGGAACATTATATTCGTCTATAACGTAATATAACCTAACCTAACACATCTAGCCCCTCGCTGGTAATGTTTTACAGAATCCCGTTCGTGACGTCCCGTACATCTCGGTTGGAATATTATATACGTCTATAGCGTTATATATCCTAACATAAGGCAGGCTATCATCTCGGATGTAGTATTTTACAACATTCCTGGCGTATCGGCCCCTACTTCTCGGTGGGAACATTATATACGTCTATAACCTATCACATACTAACATAACCCATCTAGCCCCTCGCTGGTAATGTTTTACAGAATCCCGTTCGTTTCGTCCCGTACATCTCGGTTGGGATATTATATACGTCTATAGCGTTATATATCCTAACCTAAGGCAGGCTATCATTTCGGATGTAGAATTTTACAACATTCCTGGCGTATCGGCCCCTACTTCTCGGTGGGAACATTATATAGGTCTATAACGTAATATAACCTAACCTAACACATCTAGGCTCTCGCTGGTATTGTTTTACAGAATCTCGTTCGTGACGTTCCGTACATCTCGGTTGGAATATTATATACGTCTATAGCGTTATATATCCTAACCTAAGGCAGGCTATCATCTCGGATGTAGTATTTTACGCCATTCCTGGCGTATCGGCTCTACTTCTCGGGGGGAACATTATATTCGTCTATAACGTAATATAACCTAACCAAACACATCTAGCCCCTCGCTGGTAATGTTTTACAGAATCCCGTTCGTGTCGTCCCGTACGTCTCGGTTGGGACATTATATACGTCTACAGCGTTATATATCCTAACTTAAGGCAGGCTATCATCTCGGATGCAGTATTTTACGCCATTCCTGGCGTATCGGCTCTACTTCTCGGTGGGAACACTATACACGTCTATAACGTAACATAACGTAACCTAACCCATCCAGCCCCTCGCTGGTAATATTTTACAGAATCGCGTTCGTGTCGTTCCGTACGTCTCGACTGGGATATTATATACGTCTATAGCGTTATATATCCTAACCTAAGGCAGGCCATCATCTCGGATGCAGTATTTTACAACATTCCTGGCACATCGGCCGCTACATCTCGGTGGGAACATTATATACGTCTATAACTTATCACAACCTAACCTAACCCCTCTAGCCCCTCGCTGGTAATGTTTTACAGAATCCCGTTCCTGTCGTCCCGTACGTCTCGGTTGGGACATTATAAACGTCTACAGCGATACATATCCTAACTTAAGGCAGGCTAATATCCCGGATGCAGTATTTTACGCCATTCCTGGCGTATCGGCTCTACTTCTCGGGGGGAACATTATATTCGTCTATAACGTAATATAACCTAACCTAACACATCTAGCCCCTCGCTGGTAATGTTTTACAGAATCCCGTTCGTGACGTCCGGTACATCACGGTTGGAATATTATATACGTCTATAGCGTTATATATCCTAACCTAAGGCAGGCTATTATCTCGGATGTAGTATTTTACAACATTCCTGGCGTATCGGCCCCTACTTCTCGGTGGGAACATTATATACGTCTATAACTTATCACAACCTAACCTAACCCCTCTAGCCCCTCGCTGGTAATGTTTTACAGAATCCCGTTCCTGTCGTCCCGTACGTCTCGGTTGGGACATTATAAACGTCTACAGCGATATATATCCTAACGTAAGGCAGGCTAACATCTCGGATGTAGTATTTTACAACATTCCTGGCGTATCGGCCTCTACTTATCGGGGGGAACATTATATTCGTCTATAACGTAATATAACCTAACCTAACACATCTAGCCCCTCGCTGGTAATGTTTTACAGAATCCCGTTCCTGTCGTCCCGTACGTCTCGTTTGGGACATTATATACGTCTACAGCGTTATATATCCTAACTTAAGGCAGGCTATCATCTCCGATGCAGTATTTTACGCCATTCCGGGCGTATCGGCTCTACTTCTCGGGGGGAACATTATATTCGTCTATAACGTAATATAACCTAACCTAACACATCTAGCCCCTCGCTGGTAATGTTTTACAGAATCCCGTTCGTGACGTCCGGTACATCACGGTTGGAATATTATATACGTCTATAGCGTTATATATCCTAACCTAAGGCAGGCTATCATCTCGGATGTAGTATTTTACAACATTCCTGGCGTATCGGCCCCTACTTCTCGGTGGGAACATTATATACGTCTATAACCTATCACATACTAACCTAACCCATCTAGCCCCTCGCTGGTAATGTTTTACAGAATCCCGTTCGTGTCGTCCCGTACATCTCGGTTGGTATATTATATACGTCTATAGCGTTATATATCCTAACCTAAGGCAGGCTATCATCTCGGATGTAGTATTTCACAACATTTCTGGCGTATCGGCCCCTACTTCTCGGTGGGAACATTATATACGTCTATAACGTATCACATACTAACCTAACCCATCTAGCCCCTCGCTGGTAATGTTTTACAGAATCCCGTTCGTTTCGTCCCGTACATCTCGGTTGGGATATTATATACGTCTATAGCGTTATATATCCTAACCTAAGGCAGGCTATCATTTCGGATGTAGAATTTTACAACATTCCTGGCGTATCGGCCCCTACTTCTCGGTGGGAACATTATATAGGTCTATAACGTAATATAACCTAACCTAACACATCTAGGCTCTCGCTGGTATTGTTTTACAGAATCTCGTTCGTGACGTTCCGTACATCTCGGTTGGAATATTATATACGTCTATAGCGTTATATATCCTAACATAAGGCAGACTATCATCTCGGATGTAGTATTTTACGCCATTCCTGGCGTATCGGCTCTACTTCTCGGGGGGAACATTATATTCGTCTATAACGTAATATAACCTGACCAAACACATCTAGCCCCTCTCTGGTAATGTTTTACAGAATCCCGTTCGTGTCGTCCCGTACGTCTCGGTTGGGACATTATATACGTCTACAGCGTTATAGATCCTAATCTAAGGCAGGCTATCATCTCGGAAGCAGTATTTGCCAACATTCCTGGCATATCGGCCCCTAATTATCGGTGGGAACATTATATATGTCTATAACGTATCACAACCTAACCTAACCCATCTAGCCCCTCGCTGGTAATGTTTTACAGAATCCCGTTCGTGACGTCCGGTACATCTCGGTTGGAATATTATATACGTCTATAGCGTTATATATCCTAACCTAAGGCAGGCTATCATCTCGGATGTAGTATTTTACAACATTCCTGGCGTATCGGCCCCTACTTCTCGGTGGGAACATTATATACGTCTATAACCTATCACATACTAACCTAACCCATCTAGCCCCTCGCTGGTAATGTTTTACAGAATCCCGTTCGTTTCGTCCCGTACATCTCGGTTGGGATATTATATACGTCTATAGCGTTATATATCCTAACCTAAGGCAGGCTATCATCTCGGATGTAGTATTTTACGCCATTCCTGGCGTATCGGCTCTACTTCTCGGGGGGAACATTATATTCGTCTATAACGTAATATAACCTAACCAAACACATCTAGCCCCTCGCTGGTAATGTTTTACAGAATCCCGTTCGTGTCGTCCCGTACGTCTCGGTTGGGACATTATATACGTCTACAGCGTTATATATCCTAACTTAAGGCAGGCTATCATCTCGGATGCAGTATTTTACGCCATTCCTGGCGTATCGGCTCTACTTCTCGGTGGGAACACTATACACGTCTATAACGTAACATAACGTAACCTAACCCATCCAGCCCCTCGCTGGTAATATTTTACAGAATCGCGTTCGCGTCGTTCCGTACGTCTCGACTGGGATATTATATACGTCCATAGCGTTATATATCCTAACCTAAGGCAGGCCATCATCTCGGATGCAGTATTTTACAACATTCCTGGCATGTCGGCCGCTACATCTCGGTGGGAACATTATATACGTCTATAACTTATCACAACCTAACCTAACCCATCTAGCCCCTCGCTGGTAATGTTTTACAGAATCCCGTTCCTGTCGTCCCGTACGTCTCGGTTGGGACATTATAAACGTCTACAGCGATATATATCCTAACTTAAGGCAGGCTAACATCTCGGATGCGGTATTTTGCGCCATTCCTGGCGTATCGGCTCTACTTCTCGGGGGGAACATTATATTCGTCTATAACGTAATATAACCTAACCTAACACATCTAGCCCCTCGCTGGTAATGATTTACAGAATCCCGTTCCTGTCGTCCCGTACGTCTCGGTTGGGACATTATAAACGTCTACAGCGATATATATCCTAACTTAAGGCAGGCTAACATCTCGGATGCAGTATTTGACGCCATTCCTGGCGTATCGGCTCTACTTCTCGGGGGGAACATTATATTCGTCTATAACGTAATATAACCTAACCTAACACATCTAGCCCCTCGCTGGTAATGTTTTACAGAATCCCGTTCCTGTCGTCCCGTACGTCTCGGTTTGGACATTGTGTACGTCTACAGCGTTATATATCCTATTCTAAGGCAGCCTAACATCTCGGATGCAGTATTTTACGCCATTCCTGGCGTATCGGCTCTACTTCTCGGTGGGAACATTATATTCGTCTATAACGTAATATAACCTAACCTAACACATCTAGCCCCTCGCTGGTAATGTTTTACAGAATCCCGTTCGTGACGTCCCGTACATCTCGGTTGGAATATTATATACGTCTATAGCGTTATAGATCCTAATCCAAAGCAGGCTATCATCTCGGATGCAGTATTTTACAACATTCCTGGCATATCGGCCCCTAATTATCGGTGGGAACATTATATATGTCTATAACGTATCACAACCTAACCTAACCCATCTAGCCCCTCGCTGCTAATGTTTTACAGAATCCCGTTCGTGACGTCCCGTACATCTCGGTTGGGATATTATATACGTCAATTGCGTTATATATCCTAATCTAAGGCAGGCTATCATCTCGGATGCAGTATTTTACAACATTCCTGGCGTATCGGCCCCTACTTCTCGGTGGGAACATTATATATGTCTATAACGTATCACAACTTAACCTAACCCACCTAGCCCGTCGCTGGTAATGTTTTACAGAATCCCGTTCGTGTCGTCCCGTACATCTCGGTTGGGATATTATATACGTCTATAGCGTTATATATCCTAACCTAAGGCAGGCCATCATCTCGGATGCAGTATTTTACAACATTCCTGGCATGTCGGCCGCTACATCTCGGTGGGAACATTATATACGTCTATAACTTATCACAACCTAACCTAACCCATCTAGCCCCTCGCTGGTAATGTTTTACAGAATCCCGTTCCTGTCGTCCCGTACGTTTCGGTTGGGACATTATAAACGTCTACAGCGATATATATCCTAACTTAAGGCAGGCTAACATCTCGGATGCAGTATTTTACGCCATTCCTGGCGTATCGGCTCTGCTTCTCGGGGGGAACATTATATTCGTCTATAACGTAATATAACCTAACCTAACACATCCAGCCCCTCGCTGGTAATGTTTTACAGAATCCCGTTCGTGACGTCCCGTACATCTCGGTTGGAATATTATATACGTCTATAGCGTTATATATCCTAACATAAGGCAGGCTATCATCTCGGATGTAGTATTTTACAACATTCCTGGCGTATCGGCCCCTACTTCTCGGTGGGAACATTATATACGTCTATAACCTATCACATACTAACATAACCCATCTAGCCCCTCGCTGGTAATGTTTTACAGAATCCCGTTCGTTTCGTCCCGTACATCTCGGTTGGGATATTATATACGTCTATAGCGTTATATATCCTAACCTAAGGCAGGCTATCATTTCGGATGTAGAATTTTACAACATTCCTGGCGTATCGGCCCCTACTTCTCGGTGGGAACATTATATAGGTCTATAACGTAATATAACCTAACCTAACACATCTAGGCTCTCGCTGGTATTGTTTTACAGAATCTCGTTCGTGACGTTCCGTACATCTCGGTTGGAATATTATATACGTCTATAGCGTTATATATCCTAACCTAAGGCAGGCTATCATCTCGGATGTAGTATTTTACGCCATTCCTGGCGTATCGGCTCTACTTCTCGGGGGGAACATTATATTCGTCTATAACGTAATATAACCTAACCAAACACATCTAGCCCCTCGCTGGTAATGTTTTACAGAATCCCGTTCGTGTCGTCCCGTACGTCTCGGTTGGGACATTATATACGTCTACAGCGTTATATATCCTAACTTAAGGCAGGCTATCATCTCGGATGCAGTATTTTACGCCATTCCTGGCGTATCGGCTCTACTTCTCGGTGGGAACACTATACACGTCTATAACGTAACATAACGTAACCTAACCCATCCAGCCCCTCGCTGGTAATATTTTACAGAATCGCGTTCGTGTCGTTCCGTACGTCTCGACTGGGATATTATATACGTCTATAGCGTTATATATCCTAACCTAAGGCAGGCCATCATCTCGGATGCAGTATTTTACAACATTCCTGGCATATCGGCCGCTACATCTCGGTGGGAACATTATATACGTCTATAACTTATCACAACCTAACCTAACCCCTCTAGCCCCTCGCTGGTAATGTTTTACAGAATCCCGTTCCTGTCGTCCCGTACGTCTCGGTTGGGATATTATATACGTCTATAGCGTTATATATCCTAACCTAAGGCAGGCCATCATCTCGGATGCAGTATTTTACAACATTCCTGGCATGTCGGCCGCTACATCTCGGTGGGAACATTATATACGTCTATAACTTATCACAACCTAACCTAACCCATCTAGCCCTTCGCTGGGAATGTTTTATAGAATCCCGTTCCTGTCGTCCCGTACGTCTCGGTTGGGACATTATAAACGTCTACAGCGATATATATCCTAACTTAAGGCAGGCTAAAATCTCGGATCCAGTATTTTACGCCATTCCTGGCGTATCGGCTCTACTTCTCGGTGGGAACATTATATATGTCTATAACGTATCACAACTTAACCTAACCCACCTAGCCCGTCGCTGGTAATGTTTTACAGAATCCCGTTCGTGTCGTCCCGTACATCTCGGTTGGGATATTATATACGTCTATAGCGTTATATACCCTAACCTAAGGCAGGCCATCATCTCGGATGCAGTATTTTACAACATTCCTGGCATGTCGGCCGCTACATCTCGGTGGGAACATTATATACGTCTATAACTTATCACAACCTAACCTAACCCATCTAGCCCCTCGCTGGTAATGTTTTACAGAATCCCGTTCCTGTCGTCCCGTACGTCTCGGTTGGGACATTATAAACGTCTACAGCGATATATATCCTAACTTAAGGCAGGCTAACATCTCGGATGCGGTATTTATCGGCTCTACTTCTCGGGGGGAACATTATATTCGTCTATAACGTAATATAACCTAACCTAACACATCTAGCCCCTCGCTGGTAATGATTTACAGAATCCCGTTCCTGTCGTCCCGTACGTCTCGGTTGGGACATTATAAACGTCTACAGCGATATATATCCTAACGTAAGGCAGGCTAACATCTCGGATGTAGTATTTTACAACATTCCTGGCGTATCGGGCTCTACTTCTCGGGGGGAACATTATATTCGTCTATAACGTAATATAACCTAACCTAACACATCTAGCCCCTCGCTGGTAATGTTTTACAGAATCCCGTTCCTGTCGTCCCGTACGTCTCGGTTGGGACATTATAAACTTCTACAGCGATATATATCCTAACCTAAGGCAGGCCATCATCTCGGATGCGGTATTTTACAACATTCCTGGCATATCGGCCCCTACTTCTCGGTGGGAACATTATATACGTCTATAACGTATCACAACCTAATCTAACCCATCTAGCCCCTCGCTGGTAATGTTTTACAGAATCCCGTTCGTGTCGTCCCGTACGTCTCGGTTGGGACATTATAAACGTCTACAGCGATATATATCCTAACTTAAGGCAGGCTAACATCTCGGATGCAGTATTTTACGCCATTCCTGGCGTATCGGCTCTACTTCTCGGTGGGAACATTATATTCGTCTACAACGTAATATAACCTAACCTAACACATCTAGCCCCTCGCTGGTAATGTTTTACAGAATCCCGTTCGTGACGTCCCGTACATCTCGGTTGGAATATTATATACGTCTATAGCGTTATAGATCCTAATCTAAGGCAGGCTATCATCTCGGATGCAGTATTTTACAACATTCCTGGCATATCGGCCCCTAATTATCGGTGGGAACATTATATATGTCTATAACGTATCACAACCTAACCTAACCCATCTAGCCCCTCGCTGCTAATGTTTTACAGAATCCCGTTCGTGACGTCCCGTACATCTCGGTTGGGATATTATATACGTCAATTGCGTTATATATCCTAATCTAAGGCAGGCTATCATCTCGGATGCAGTATTTTACAACATTCCTGGCGTATCGGCCCCTACTTCTCGGTGGGAACATTATATAGGTCTATAACGTAATATAACCTAACCTAACACATCTAGGCCCTCGCTGGTATTGTTTTACAGAATCTCGTTCGTGACGTTCCGTACATCTCGGTCGGGACATTATAAACATCTACAGCGATATATATCCTAACTTAAGGCAGGCTAACATCTCGGATGCAGTATTTTACGCCATTCCTGGCGTATCGGCTCTACTTCTCGGGCGGAACATTATATTCGTCTATAACGTAATATAACCTAACCTAACACATCTAGCCCCTCGCTGGTAATGTTTTACAGAATCCCGTTCGTGACGTCCCGTACATCTCGGTTGGAATATTATATACGTCTATAGCGTTATAGATCCTAATCTAAGGCAGGCTATCATCTCGGATGCAGTATTTTACAACATTCCTGGCATATCGGCCCCTACTTATCGGTGGGAACATTATATATGTCTATAACGTATCACAACTTAACCTAACCCACCTAGCCCGTCGCTGGTAATGTTTTACAGAATCCCGTTCGTGTCGTCCCGTACATCTCGGTTGGGATATTATATACGTCTATAGCGTTATATATCCTAACCTAAGGCAGGCCATCATCTCGGATGCAGTATTTTACAACATTCCTGGCATGTCGACCGCTACATCTCGGTGGGAACATTATATACGTCTATAACTTATCACAACCTAACCTAACCCATCTAGCCCCTCGCTGGTAATGTTTTACAGAATCCCGTTCCTGTCGTCCCGTACGTTTCGGTTGGGACATTATAAACGTCTACAGCGATATATATCCTAACTTAAGGCAGGCTAACATCTCGGATGCAGTATTTTACGCCATTCCTGGCGTATCGGCTCTGCTTCTCGGGGGGAACATTATATTCGTCTATAACGTAATATAACCTAACCTAACACATCTATCCCCTCGCTGGTAATGTTTTACAGAATCCCGTTCGTGACGTCCCGTACATCTCGGTTGGAATATTATATACGTCTATAGCGTTATATATCCTAACATAAGGCAGGCTATCATCTCGGATGTAGTATTTTACAACATTCCTGGCGTATCGGCCCCTACTTCTCGGTGGGAACATTATATACGTCTATAACGTATCACAACCTAACCTAACCCATCTAGCCCCTCGCTGGTAATGTTTTACAGAATCCCGTTCCTGTCGTCCCGTACATCTCGGTTGGGACATTATAAACGTCTACAGCGATATATATCCTAACTTAAGGCAGGCTAACATCTCGGATGCAGTATTTTACGCCATTCCTGGCGTATCGGCTCTACTTCTCGGGGGGAACATTATACACGTCTATAACGTAACATAACCTATCCTAACCCATCTAGCCCCTCGCTGGTAATATTTTACAGAATCGCGTTCGTGTCGTACCGTACGTCTCGATTGGGATATTATATACGTCTATAGCGATATATATCCTAACGTAAGGCAGGCTAACATCTCGGATGCAGTATTTTACGCCATTCCTGGCGTATCGGCTCTGCTTCTCGGGGGGAACATTATATTCGTCTATAACGTAATATAACCTAACCTAACACATCTATCCCCTCGCTGGTAATGTTTTACAGAATCCCGTTCGTGACGTCCCGTACATCTCGGTTGGAATATTATATACGCCTATAGCGTTATATATCCTAACATAAGGCAGGCTATCATCTCGGATGTAGTATTTTACAACATTCCTGGCGTATCGGCCCCTACTTCTCGGTGGGAACATTATATACGTCTATAACGTATCACAACCTAACCTAACCCATCTAGCCCCTCGCTGGTAATGTTTTACAGAATCCCGTTCCTGTCGTCCCGTACATCTCGGTTGGGACATTATAGACGTCTACAGCGATATATATCCTAACTTAAGGCAGGCTAACATCTCGGATGCAGTATTTTACGCCATTCCTGGCGTATCGGCTCTACTTCTCGGGGGGAACATTATACACGTCTATAACGTAACATAACCTATCCTAACCCATCTAGCCCCTCGCTGGTAATATTTTACAGAATCGGGTTCGTGTCGTACCGTACGTCTCGATTGGGATATTATATACGTCTATAGCGATATATATCCTAACGTAAGGCAGGCTAACATCTCGGATGTAGTATTTTACAACATTCCTGGCGTATCGGCCCCTACTTCTCGGTGGGAACATTATATACGTCTATAACGTATCACAACCTAATCTAACCCATCTAGCCCCTCGCTGGTAATGTTTTACAGAATCCCGTTCCTGTCGTCCCGTACGTCTCGGTTGGGACATTATAAACTTCTACGACGATATATATCCTAACGTAAGGCAGGCTAACTTCTCGGATGTAGTATTTTACAACATTCCCGGCCTATCGGGCCCTACTTCTCGGTGGGATCATTATATTCGTCTATAACGTTATATATCCTAGCCTAACACATCTAGGTCCTCGCTAGTAATGTTTTACAGAATCTCGTTCGTGACGTCTCGTACATCTCGGTTGGAATATTATACACGTTTATAGCGTTATATATCCTAACCTAAGGCAGGCTATCATCTCGGATGTAGAATTTTACAACATTCCTGGCGTATCGGCCCCTACTTCTCGGTGGGAACATTATATACGTCTATAACGTATCACAACCTAACCTTACCCATCTAGCCCCTCGCTGGTAATGTTTTACAGAATCGGGTTCGTGTCGTACCGTACGTCTCGATTGGGATATTATATACGTCTATAGCGTTATATATCCTAACATAAGGCAGGCTATCATCTCGGATGTAGTATTTTACAACATTCCTGGCGTATCGGCCCCTACTTCTCGGTGGGAACATTATATACGTCTATAACGTATCACAACCTAACCTAACCCATCTAGCCCCTCGCTGGTAATGTTTTACAGAATCCCGTTCCTGTCGTCCCGTACATCTCGGTTGGGACATTATAAACGTCTACAGCGATATATATCCTAACTTAAGGCAGGCTAACATCTCGGATGCAGTATTTTACGCCATTCCTGGCGTATCGGCTCTACTTCTCGGGGGGAACATTATACACGTCTATAACGTAACAGAACCTATCCTAACCCATCTAGCCCCTCGCTGGTAATATTTTACAGAATCGGGTTCGTGTCGTACCGTACGTCTCGATTGGGATATTATATACGTCTATAGCGATATATATCCTAACGTAAGGCAGGCTAACATCTCGGATGTAGTATTTTACAACATTCCTGGCGTATCGGCCCCTACTTCTCGGTGGGAACATTATATACGTCTATAACGTATCACAACCTAATCTAACCCATCTAGCCCCTCGCTGGTAATGTTTTACAGAATCCCGTTCCTGTCGTCCCGTACGTCTCGGTTGGGACATTATAAACTTCTACGACGATATATATCCTAACGTAAGGCAGGCTAACTTCTCGGATGTAGTATTTTACAACATTCCCGGCCTATCGGGCCCTACTTCTCGGTGGGATCATTATATTCGTCTATAACGTTATATATTCTAGCCTAACACATCTAGGTCCTCGCTAGTAATGTTTTACAGAATCTCGTTCGTGACGTCTCGTACATCTCGGTTGGAATATTATACACGTTTATAGCGTTATATATCCTAACCTAAGGCAGGCTATCATCTCGGATGTAGAATTTTACAACATTCCTGGCGTATCGGCCCCTACTTCTCGGTGGGAACATTATATACGTCTATAACGTATCACAACCTAACCTTACCCATCTAGCCCCTCGCTGGTAATGTTTTACAGAATCGGGTTCGTGTCGTACCGTACGTCTCGATTGGGATATTATATACGTCTATAGCGTTATATATCCTAACGTAAGGCAGGCTAACATCTCGGATGTAGTATTTTACAACATTCCTGTCATATCGGCCCCTACTTCTCGGTGGGAACATTATATACGTCTATAACGTAATATAACCTAACCTAACACATCTAGCCCCTCGCTGGTAATGTTTTACAGAATCCCGTTCCTGTCGTCTCGTACGTCTCGGTTGGGACATTATAAACGTCTACAGCGATACATATCCTAACTTAAGGCAGGCTAATATCTCGGATGCAGTATTTTACGCCATTCCTGGCGTATCGGCTCTACTTCTCGGTGGGAACATTATATATGTCTATAACGTATCACAACTTAACCTAACCCACCTAGCCCGTCGCTGGTAATGTTTTACAGAATCCCGTTCGTGTCGTCCCGTACATCTCGGTTGGGATATTATATACGTCTATAGCGTTATATATCCTAACCTAAGGCAGGCCATCATCTCGGATGCAGTATTTTACAACATTCCTGGCATGTCGGCCGCTACATCTCGGTGGGAACATTATATACGTCTATAACTTATCACAAACTAACCTAACCCATCTAGCCCCTCGCTGGTAATGTTTTACAGAATCCCGTTCCTGTCGTCCCGTTCGTCTCGGTTGGGACATTATAAACGTCTACAGCGATATATATCCTAACTTAAGGCAGGCTAACATCTCGGATGCAGTATTTTACGCCATTCCTGGCGTATCGGCTCTACTTCTCGGGGGGAACATTATATTCGTCTATAACGTAATATAACCTAACCTAACACATCTAGCCCCTCGCTGGTAATGATTTACAGAATCCCGTTCCTGTCGTCCCGTACGTCTCGATTGGGACATTATAAGCGTCTACAGCGATATATATCCTAACGTAAGGCAGGCTAATATCTCGGATGTAGTATTTTACAACATTCCTGGCGTATCGGCCCCTACTTCTCGGTGGGAACATTATATTCGTCTATAACGTAATATAACCTAACCTAACACATCTAGCCCCTCGCTGGTAATGTTTTACAGAATCCCGTTCCTGTCGTCCCGTACGTCTCGGTTGGGACATTATAAACGTCTACAGCGATACATATCCTAACTTAAGGCAGGCTAATATCTCGGATGCAGTATTTTACGCCATTCCTGGCGTATCGGCTCTACTTCTGGTTGGGAACATTATATATGTCTATAACGTATCACAACTTAACCTAACCCACCTAGCCCGTCGCTGGTAATGTTTTACAGAATCCCGTTCGTGTCGTCCCGTACATCTCGGTTGGGATATTATATACGTCTATATCGTTATATATCCTAACCTAAGGCAGGCCATCATCTCGGATGCAGTATTTTACAACATTCCTGGCATGTCGGCCGCTACATCTCGGTGGGAACATTATATACGTCTATAACTTATCACAACCTAACCTAACCCATCTAGCCCCTCGCTGGTAATGTTTTACAGAATCCCGTTCCTGTCGTCCCGTACGTCTCGGTTGGGACATTATAAACGTCTACAGCGATATATATCCTAACGTAAGGCAGGCTAACATCTCGGATGTAGTATTTTACAACATTCCTGGCGTATCGGGCTCTACTTCTCGGGGGGAACATTATATTCGTCTATAACGTAATATAACCTAACCTAACACATCTAGCCCCTCGCTGGTAATGTTTTACAGAATCCCGTTCGTGACGTCCCGTACATCTCGGTTGGAATATTATATACGTCTATAGCGTTATAGATCCTAATCTAAGGCAGGCTATCATCTCGGATGCAGTATTTTACAACATTCCTGGCATATCGGCCCCTAATTATCGGTGGGAACATTATATATGTCTATAACGTATCACAACCTAACCTAACCCATCTAGCCCCTCGCTGCTAATGTTTTACAGAATCCCGTTCGTGACGTCCCGTACATCTCGGTTGGGATATTATATACGTCAATTGCGTTATATATCCTAATCTAAGGCAGGCTATCATCTCGGATGCAGTATTTTACAACATTCCTGGCGTATCGGCCCCTACTTCTCGGTGGGAACATTATATATGTCTATAACGTATCACAACTTAACCTAACCCACCTAGCCCGTCGCTGGTAATGTTTTACAGAATCCCGTTCGTGTCGTCCCGTACATCTCGGTTGGGATATTATATACGTCTATAGCGTTATATATCCTAACCTAAGGCAGGCCATCATCTCGGATGCAGTATTTTACAACATTCCTGGCATGTCGGCCGCTACATCTCGGTGGGAACATTATATACGTCTATAACTTATCACAACCTAACCTAACCCATCTAGCCCCTCGCTGGTAAGGTTTTACAGAATCCCGTTCCTGTCGTCCCGTACGTTTCGGTTGGGACATTATAAACGTCTACAGCGATATATATCCTAACTTAAGGCAGGCTAACATCTCGGATGCAGTATTTTACGCCATTCCTGGCGTATCGGCTCTGCTTCTCGGGGGGAACATTATATTCGTCTATAACGTAATATAACCTAACCTAACACATCTAGCCCCTCGCTGGTAATGTTTTACAGAATCCCGTTCGTGACGTCCCGTACATCTCGGTTGGAATATTATATACGTCTATAGCGTTATATATCCTAACATAAGGCAGGCTATCATCTCGGATGTAGTATTTTACAACATTCCTGGCGTATCGGCCCCTACTTCTCGGTGGGAACATTATATACGTCTATAACCTATCACATACTAACATAACCCATCTAGCCCCTCGCTGGTAATGTTTTACAGAATCCCGTTCGTTTCGTCCCGTACATCTCGGTTGGGATATTATATACGTCTATAGCGTTATATATCCTAACCTAAGGCAGGCTATCATTTCGGATGTAGAATTTTACAACATTCCTGGCGTATCGGCCCCTACTTCTCGGTGGGAACATTATATAGGTCTATAACGTAATATAACCTAACCTAACACATCTAGGCTCTCGCTGGTATTGTTTTACAGAATCTCGTTCGTGACGTTCCGTACATCTCGGTTGGAATATTATATACGTCTATAGCGTTATATATCCTAACCTAAGGCAGGCTATCATCTCGGATGTAGTATTTTACGCCATTCCTGGCGTATCGGCTCTACTTCTCGGGGGGAACATTATATTCGTCTATAACGTAATATAACCTAACCAAACACATCTAGCCCCTCGCTGGTAATGTTTTACAGAATCCCGTTCGTGTCGTCCCGTACGTCTCGGTTGGGACATTATATACGTCTACAGCGTTATATATCCTAACTTAAGGCAGGCTATCATCTCGGATGCAGTATTTTACGCCATTCCTGGCGTATCGGCTCTACTTCTCGGTGGGAACACTATACACGTCTATAACGTAACATAACGTAACCTAACCCATCCAGCCCCTCGCTGGTAATATTTTACAGAATCGCGTTCGTGTCGTTCCGTACGTCTCGACTGGGATATTATATACGTCTATAGCGTTATATATCCTAACCTAAGGCAGGCCATCATCTCGGATGCAGTATTTTACAACATTCCTGGCATGTCGGCCGCTACATCTCGGTGGGAACATTATATACGTCTATAACTTATCACAACCTAACCTAACCCATCTAGCCCCTCGCTGGTAATGTTTTACAGAATCCCGTTCCTGTCGTCCCGTACGTCTCGGTTGGGACATTATAAACGTCTACAGCGATATATATCCTAACGTAAGGCAGGCTAACATCTCGGATGTAGTATTTTACAACATTCCTGGCGTATCGGGCTCTACTTCTCGGGGGGAACATTATATTCGTCTATAACGTAATATAACCTAACCTAACACATCTAGCCCCTCGCTGGTAATGTTTTACAGAATCCCGTTCGTGACGTCCCGTACATCTCGGTTGGGATATTATATACGTCTATAGCGTTATATATCCTAACCTAAGGCAGGCCATCATCTCGGATGCAGTATTTTACAACATTCCTGGCATGTCGGCCGCTACATCTCGGTGGGAACATTATATACGTCTATAACTTATCACAACCTAACCTAACCCATCTAGCCCCTCGCTGGTAAGGTTTTACAGAATCCCGTTCCTGTCGTCCCGTACGTTTCGGTTGGGACATTATAAACGTCTACAGCGATATATATCCTAACTTAAGGCAGGCTAACATCTCGGATGCAGTATTTTACGCCATTCCTGGCGTATCGGCTCTGCTTCTCGGGGGGAACATTATATTCGTCTATAACGTAATATAACCTAACCTAACACATCTAGCCCCTCGCTGGTAATGTTTTACAGAATCCCGTTCGTGACGTCCCGTACATCTCGGTTGGAATATTATATACGTCTATAGCGTTATATATCCTAACATAAGGCAGGCTATCATCTCGGATGTAGTATTTTACAACATTCCTGGCGTATCGGCCCCTACTTCTCGGTGGGAACATTATATACGTCTATAACCTATCACATACTAACATAACCCATCTAGCCCCTCGCTGGTAATGTTTTACAGAATCCCGTTCGTTTCGTCCCGTACATCTCGGTTGGGATATTATATACGTCTATAGCGTTATATATCCTAACCTAAGGCAGGCTATCATTTCGGATGTAGAATTTTACAACATTCCTGGCGTATCGGCCCCTACTTCTCGGTGGGAACATTATATAGGTCTATAACGTAATATAACCTAACCTAACACATCTAGGCTCTCGCTGGTATTGTTTTACAGAATCCCGTTCGTGTCGTCCCGTACATCTCGGTTGGAATATTATATACGTCTATAGCGTTATATATCCTAACCTAAGGCAGGCTATCATCTCGGATGTAGTATTTTACGCCATTCCTGGCGTATCGGCTCTACTTCTCGGGGGGAACATTATATTCGTCTATAACGTAATATAACCTAACCAAACACATCTAGCCCCTCGCTGGTAATGTTTTACAGAATCCCGTTCGTGTCGTCCCGTACGTCTCGGTTGGGACATTATATACGTCTACAGCGTTATATATCCTAACTTAAGGCAGGCTATCATCTCGGATGCAGTATTTTACGCCATTCCTGGCGTATCGGCTCTACTTCTCGGTGGGAACACTATACACGTCTATAACGTAACATAACGTAACCTAACCCATCCAGCCCCTCGCTGGTAATATTTTACAGAATCGCGTTCGTGTCGTTCCGTACGTCTCGACTGGGATATTATATACGTCTATAGCGTTATATATCCTAACCTAAGGCAGGCCATCATCTCGGATGCAGTATTTTACAACATTCCTGGCATATCGGCCGCTACATCTCGGTGGGAACATTATATACGTCTATAACTTATCACAACCTAACCTAACCCCTCTAGCCCCTCGCTGGTAATGTTTTACAGAATCCCGTTCCTGTCGTCCCGTACGTCTCGGTTGGGATATTATATACGTCTATAGCGTTATATATCCTAACCTAAGGCAGGCCATCATCTCGGATGCAGTATTTTACAACATTCCTGGCATGTCGGCCGCTACATCTCGGTGGGAACATTATATACGTCTATAACTTATCACAACCTAACCTAACCCATCTAGCCCCTCGCTGGGAATGTTTTATAGAATCCCGTTCCTGTCGTCCCGTACGTCTCGGTTGGGACATTATAAACGTCTACAGCGATATATATCCTAACTTAAGGCAGGCTAAAATCTCGGATCCAGTATTTTACGCCATTCCTGGCGTATCGGCTCTACTTCTCGGTGGGAACATTATATATGTCTATAACGTATCACAACTTAACCTAACCCACCTAGCCCGTCGCTGGTAATGTTTTACAGAATCCCGTTCGTGTCGTCCCGTACATCTCGGTTGGGATATTATATACGTCTATAGCGTTATATATCCTAACCTAAGGCAGGCCATCATCTCGGATGCAGTATTTTACAACATTCCTGGCATGTCGGCCGCTACATCTCGGTGGGAACATTATATACGTCTATAACTTATCACAACCTAACCTAACCCATCTAGCCCCTCGCTGGTAATGTTTTACAGAATCCCGTTCCTGTCGTCCCGTACGTCTCGGTTGGGACATTATAAACGTCTACAGCGATATATATCCTAACTTAAGGCAGGCTAACATCTCGGATGCGGTATTTATCGGCTCTACTTCTCGGGGGGAACATTATATTCGTCTATAACGTAATATAACCTAACCTAACACATCTAGCCCCTCGCTGGTAATGATTTACAGAATCCCGTTCCTGTCGTCCCGTACGTCTCGGTTGGGACATTATAAACGTCTACAGCGATATATATCCTAACGTAAGGCAGGCTAACATCTCGGATGTAGTATTTTACAACATTCCTGGCGTATCGGGCTCTACTTCTCGGGGGGAACATTATATTCGTCTATAACGTAATATAACCTAACCTAACACATCTAGCCCCTCGCTGGTAATGTTTTACAGAATCCCGTTCCTGTCGTCCCGTACGTCTCGGTTGGGACATTATAAACTTCTACAGCGATATATATCCTAACCTAAGGCAGGCCATCATCTCGGATGCGGTATTTTACAACATTCCTGGCATATCGGCCCCTACTTCTCGGTGGGAACATTATATACGTCTATAACGTATCACAACCTAATCTAACCCATCTAGCCCCTCGCTGGTAATGTTTTACAGAATCCCGTTCGTGTCGTCCCGTACGTCTCGGTTGGGACATTATAAACGTCTACAGCGATATATATCTTAACTTAAGGCAGGCTAACATCTCGGATGCAGTATTTTACGCCATTCCTGGCGTATCGGCTCTACTTCTCGGTGGGAACATTATATTCGTCTACAACGTAATATAACCTAACCTAACACATCTAGCCCCTCGCTGGTAATGTTTTACAGAATCCCGTTCGTGACGTCCCGTACATCTCGGTTGGAATATTATATACGTCTATAGCGTTATAGATCCTAATCTAAGGCAGGCTATCATCTCGGATGCAGTATTTTACAACATTCCTGGCATATCGGCCCCTAATTATCGGTGGGAACATTATATATGTCTATAACGTATCACAACCTAACCTAACCCATCTAGCCCCTCGCTGCTAATGTTTTACAGAATCCCGTTCGTGACGTCCCGTACATCTCGGTTGGGATATTATATACGTCAATTGCGTTATATATCCTAATCTAAGGCAGGCTATCATCTCGGATGCAGTATTTTACAACATTCCTGGCGTATCGGCCCCTACTTCTCGGTGGGAACATTATATAGGTCTATAACGTAATATAACCTAACCTAACACATCTAGGCCCTCGCTGGTATTGTTTTACAGAATCTCGTTCGTGACGTTCCGTACATCTCGGTCGGGACATTATAAACATCTACAGCGATATATATCCTAACTTAAGGCAGGCTAACATCTCGGATGCAGTATTTTACGCCATTCCTGGCGTATCGGCTCTACTTCTCGGGCGGAACATTATATTCGTCTATAACGTAATATAACCTAACCTAACACATCTAGCCCCTCGCTGGTAATGTTTTACAGAATCCCGTTCGTGACGTCCCGTACATCTCGGTTGGAATATTATATACGTCTATAGCGTTATAGATCCTAATCTAAGGCAGGCTATCATCTCGGATGCAGTATTTTACAACATTCCTGGCATATCGGCCCCTACTTATCGGTGGGAACATTATATATGTCTATAACGTATCACAACTTAACCTAACCCACCTAGCCCGTCGCTGGTAATGTTTTACAGAATCCCGTTCGTGTCGTCCCGTACATCTCGGTTGGGATATTATATACGTCTATAGCGTTATATATCCTAACCTAAGGCAGGCCATCATCTCGGATGCAGTATTTTACAACATTCCTGGCATGTCGACCGCTACATCTCGGTGGGAACATTATATACGTCTATAACTTATCACAACCTAACCTAACCCATCTAGCCCCTCGCTGGTAATGTTTTACAGAATCCCGTTCCTGTCGTCCCGTACGTTTCGGTTGGGACATTATAAACGTCTACAGCGATATATATCCTAACTTAAGGCAGGCTAACATCTCGGATGCAGTATTTTACGCCATTCCTGGCGTATCGGCTCTGCTTCTCGGGGGGAACATTATATTCGTCTATAACGTAATATAACCTAACCTAACACATCTATCCCCTCGCTGGTAATGTTTTACAGAATCCCGTTCGTGACGTCCCGTACATCTCGGTTGGAATATTATATACGTCTATAGCGTTATATATCCTAACATAAGGCAGGCTATCATCTCGGATGTAGTATTTTACAACATTCCTGGCGTATCGGCCCCTACTTCTCGGTGGGAACATTATATACGTCTATAACGTATCACAACCTAACCTAACCCATCTAGCCCCTCGCTGGTAATGTTTTACAGAATCCCGTTCCTGTCGTCCCGTACATCTCGGTTGGGACATTATAAACGTCTACAGCGATATATATCCTAACTTAAGGCAGGCTAACATCTCGGATGCAGTATTTTACGCCATTCCTGGCGTATCGGCTCTACTTCTCGGGGGGAACATTATACACGTCTATAACGTAACATAACCTATCCTAACCCATCTAGCCCCTCGCTGGTAATATTTTACAGAATCGGGTTCGTGTCGTACCGTACGTCTCGATTGGGATATTATATACGTCTATAGCGATATATATCCTAACGTAAGGCAGGCTAACATCTCGGATGCAGTATTTTACGCCATTCCTGGCGTATCGGCTCTGCTTCTCGGGGGGAACATTATATTCGTCTATAACGTAATATAACCTAACCTAACACATCTATCCCCTCGCTGGTAATGTTTTACAGAATCCCGTTCGTGACGTCCCGTACATCTCGGTTGGAATATTATATACGTCTATAGCGTTATATATCCTAACATAAGGCAGGCTATCATCTCGGATGTAGTATTTTACAACATTCCTGGCGTATCGGCCCCTACTTCTCGGTGGGAACATTATATACGTCTATAACGTATCACAACCTAACCTAACCCATCTAGCCCCTCGCTGGTAATGTTTTACAGAATCCCGTTCCTGTCGTCCCGTACATCTCGGTTGGGACATTATAAACGTCTACAGCGATATATATCCTAACTTAAGGCAGGCTAACATCTCGGATGCAGTATTTTACGCCATTCCTGGCGTATCGGCTCTACTTCTCGGGGGGAACATTATACACGTCTATAACGTAACATAACCTATCCTAACCCATCTAGCCCCTCGCTGGTAATATTTTACAGAATCGGGTTCGTGTCGTACCGTACGTCTCGATTGGGATATTATATACGTCTATAGCGATATATATCCTAACGTAAGGCAGGCTAACATCTCGGATGTAGTATTTTACAACATTCCTGGCGTATCGGCCCCTACTTCTCGGTGGGAACATTATATACGTCTATAACGTATCACAACCTAATCTAACCCATCTAGCCCCTCGCTGGTAATGTTTTACAGAATCCCGTTCCTGTCGTCCCGTACGTCTCGGTTGGGACATTATAAACTTCTACGACGATATATATCCTAACGTAAGGCAGGCTAACTTCTCGGATGTAGTATTTTACAACATTCCCGGCCTATCGGGCCCTACTTCTCGGTGGGATCATTATATTCGTCTATAACGTTATATATTCTAGCCTAACACATCTAGGTCCTCGCTAGTAATGTTTTACAGAATCTCGTTCGTGACGTCTCGTACATCTCGGTTGGAATATTATACACGTTTATAGCGTTATATATCCTAACCTAAGGCAGGCTATCATCTCGGATGTAGAATTTTACAACATTCCTGGCGTATCGGCCCCTACTTCTCGGTGGGAACATTATATTCGTCTATAACGTAATATAACCTAACCTAACACATCTAGCCCCTCGCTGGTAATGTTTTACAGAATCCCGTTCCTGTCGTCCCGTACGTCTCGGTTGGGACATTATAAACGTCTACAGCGATACATATCCTAACTTAAGGCAGGCTAATATCTCGGATGCAGTATTTTACGCCATTCCTGGCGTATCGGCTCTACTTCTGGTTGGGAACATTATATATGTCTATAACGTATCACAACTTAACCTAACCCACCTAGCCCGTCGCTGGTAATGTTTTACAGAATCCCGTTCGTGTCGTCCCGTACATCTCGGTTGGGATATTATATACGTCTATATCGTTATATATCCTAACCTAAGGCAGGCCATCATCTCGGATGCAGTATTTTACAACATTCCTGGCATGTCGGCCGCTACATCTCGGTGGGAACATTATATACGTCTATAACTTATCACAACCTAACCTAACCCATCTAGCCCCTCGCTGGTAATGTTTTACAGAATCCCGTTCCTGTCGTCCCGTACGTCTCGGTTGGGACATTATAAACGTCTACAGCGATATATATCCTAACGTAAGGCAGGCTAACATCTCGGATGTAGTATTTTACAACATTCCTGGCGTATCGGGCTCTACTTCTCGGGGGGAACATTATATTCGTCTATAACGTAATATAACCTAACCTAACACATCTAGCCCCTCGCTGGTAATGTTTTACAGAATCCCGTTCGTGACGTCCCGTACATCTCGGTTGGAATATTATATACGTCTATAGCGTTATAGATCCTAATCTAAGGCAGGCTATCATCTCGGATGCAGTATTTTACAACATTCCTGGCATATCGGCCCCTAATTATCGGTGGGAACATTATATATGTCTATAACGTAATATAACCTAACCTACCACATCTAGCCCCTCGCTGGTAATGTTTTACAGAATCCCGTTCGTGTCGTCCCGTACATCTCGGTTGGGATATTATATACGTCTATAGCGTTATATATCCTAACCTAAGGCAGGCCATCATCTCGGATGCAGTATTTTACAACATTCCTGGCATGTCGGCCGCTACATCTCGGTGGGAACATTATATACGTCTATAACTTATCACAACCTAACCTAACCCATCTAGCCCCTCGCTGGTAAGGTTTTACAGAATCCCGTTCCTGTCGTCCCGTACGTTTCGGTTGGGACATTATAAACGTCTACAGCGATATATATCCTAACTTAAGGCAGGCTAACATCTCGGATGCAGTATTTTACGCCATTCCTGGCGTATCGGCTCTGCTTCTCGGGGGGAACATTATATTCGTCTATAACGTAATATAACCTAACCTAACACATCTAGCCCCTCGCTGGTAATGTTTTACAGAATCCCGTTCGTGACGTCCCGTACATCTCGGTTGGAATATTATATACGTCTATAGCGTTATATATCCTAACATAAGGCAGGCTATCATCTCGGATGTAGTATTTTACAACATTCCTGGCGTATCGGCCCCTACTTCTCGGTGGGAACATTATATACGTCTATAACCTATCACATACTAACATAACCCATCTAGCCCCTCGCTGGTAATGTTTTACAGAATCCCGTTCGTTTCGTCCCGTACATCTCGGTTGGGATATTATATACGTCTATAGCGTTATATATCCTAACCTAAGGCAGGCTATCATTTCGGATGTAGAATTTTACAACATTCCTGGCGTATCGGCCCCTACTTCTCGGTGGGAACATTATATAGGTCTATAACGTAATATAACCTAACCTAACACATCTAGGCTCTCGCTGGTATTGTTTTACAGAATCTCGTTCGTGACGTTCCGTACATCTCGGTTGGAATATTATATACGTCTATAGCGTTATATATCCTAACCTAAGGCAGGCTATCATCTCGGATGTAGTATTTTACGCCATTCCTGGCGTATCGGCTCTACTTCTCGGGGGGAACATTATATTCGTCTATAACGTAATATAACCTAACCAAACACATCTAGCCCCTCGCTGGTAATGTTTTACAGAATCCCGTTCGTGTCGTCCCGTACGTCTCGGTTGGGACATTATATACGTCTACAGCGTTATATATCCTAACTTAAGGCAGGCTATCATCTCGGATGCAGTATTTTACGCCATTCCTGGCGTATCGGCTCTACTTCTCGGTGGGAACACTATACACGTCTATAACGTAACATAACGTAACCTAACCCATCCAGCCCCTCGCTGGTAATATTTTACAGAATCGCGTTCGTGTCGTTCCGTACGTCTCGACTGGGATATTATATACGTCTATAGCGTTATATATCCTAACCTAAGGCAGGCCATCATCTCGGATGCAGTATTTTACAACATTCCTGGCATATCGGCCGCTACATCTCGGTGGGAACATTATATACGTCTATAACTTATCACAACCTAACCTAACCCCTCTAGCCCCTCGCTGGTAATGTTTTACAGAATCCCGTTCCTGTCGTCCCGTACGTCTCGGTTGGGATATTATATACGTCTATAGCGTTATATATCCTAACCTAAGGCAGGCCATCATCTCGGATGCAGTATTTTACAACATTCCTGGCATGTCGGCCGCTACATCTCGGTGGGAACATTATATACGTCTATAACTTATCACAACCTAACCTAACCCATCTAGCCCCTTGCTGGGAATGTTTTATAGAATCCCGTTCCTGTCGTCCCGTACGTCTCGGTTGGGACATTATAAACGTCTACAGCGATATATATCCTAACTTAAGGCAGGCTAAAATCTCGGATCCAGTATTTTACGCCATTCCTGGCGTATCGGCTCTACTTCTCGGTGGGAACATTATATATGTCTATAACGTATCACAACTTAACCTAACCCACCTAGCCCGTCGCTGGTAATGTTTTACAGAATCCCGTTCGTGTCGTCCCGTACATCTCGGTTGGGATATTATATACGTCTATAGCGTTATATATCCTAACCTAAGGCAGGCCATCATCTCGGATGCAGTATTTTACAACATTCCTGGCATGTCGGCCGCTACATCTCGGTGGGAACATTATATACGTCTATAACTTATCACAACCTAACCTAACCCATCTAGCCCCTCGCTGGTAATGTTTTACAGAATCCCGTTCCTGTCGTCCCGTACGTCTCGGTTGGGACATTATAAACGTCTACAGCGATATATATCCTAACTTAAGGCAGGCTAACATCTCGGATGCGGTATTTATCGGCTCTACTTCTCGGGGGGAACATTATATTCGTCTATAACGTAATATAACCTAACCTAACACATCTAGCCCCTCGCTGGTAATGATTTACAGAATCCCGTTCCTGTCGTCCCGTACGTCTCGGTTGGGACATTATAAACGTCTACAGCGATATATATCCTAACGTAAGGCAGGCTAACATCTCGGATGTAGTATTTTACAACATTCCTGGCGTATCGGCCCCTACTTCTCGGTGGGAACATTATATAGGTCTATAACGTAATATAACCTAACCTAACACATCTAGGCCCTCGCTGGTATTGTTTTACAGAATCTCGTTCGTGACGTTCCGTACATCTCGGTCGGGACATTATAAACATCTACAGCGATATATATCCTAACTTAAGGCAGGCTAACATCTCGGATGCAGTATTTTACGCCATTCCTGGCGTATCGGCTCTACTTCTCGGGCGGAACATTATATTCGTCTATAACGTAATATAACCTAACCTAACACATCTAGCCCCTCGCTGGTAATGTTTTACAGAATCCCGTTCGTGACGTCCCGTACATCTCGGTTGGAATATTATATACGTCTATAGCGTTATAGATCCTAATCTAAGGCAGGCTATCATCTCGGATGCAGTATTTTACAACATTCCTGGCATATCGGCCCCTACTTATCGGTGGGAACATTATATATGTCTATAACGTATCACAACTTAACCTAACCCACCTAGCCCGTCGCTGGTAATGTTTTACAGAATCCCGTTCGTGTCGTCCCGTACATCTCGGTTGGGATATTATATACGTCTATAGCGTTATATATCCTAACCTAAGGCAGGCCATCATCTCGGATGCAGTATTTTACAACATTCCTGGCATGTCGACCGCTACATCTCGGTGGGAACATTATATACGTCTATAACTTATCACAACCTAACCTAACCCATCTAGCCCCTCGCTGGTAATGTTTTACAGAATCCCGTTCCTGTCGTCCCGTACGTTTCGGTTGGGACATTATAAACGTCTACAGCGATATATATCCTAACTTAAGGCAGGCTAACATCTCGGATGCAGTATTTTACGCCATTCCTGGCGTATCGGCTCTGCTTCTCGGGGGGAACATTATATTCGTCTATAACGTAATATAACCTAACCTAACACATCTATCCCCTCGCTGGTAATGTTTTACAGAATCCCGTTCGTGACGTCCCGTACATCTCGGTTGGAATATTATATACGTCTATAGCGTTATATATCCTAACATAAGGCAGGCTATCATCTCGGATGTAGTATTTTACAACATTCCTGGCGTATCGGCCCCTACTTCTCGGTGGGAACATTATATACGTCTATAACGTATCACAACCTAACCTAACCCATCTAGCCCCTCGCTGGTAATGTTTTACAGAATCCCGTTCCTGTCGTCCCGTACATCTCGGTTGGGACATTATAAACGTCTACAGCGATATATATCCTAACTTAAGGCAGGCTAACATCTCGGATGCAGTATTTTACGCCATTCCTGGCGTATCGGCTCTACTTCTCGGGGGGAACATTATACACGTCTATAACGTAACATAACCTATCCTAACCCATCTAGCCCCTCGCTGGTAATATTTTACAGAATCGGGTTCGTGTCGTACCGTACGTCTCGATTGGGATATTATATACGTCTATAGCGATATATATCCTAACGTAAGGCAGGCTAACATCTCGGATGCAGTATTTTACGCCATTCCTGGCGTATCGGCTCTGCTTCTCGGGGGGAACATTATATTCGTCTATAACGTAATATAACCTAACCTAACACATCTATCCCCTCGCTGGTAATGTTTTACAGAATCCCGTTCGTGACGTCCCGTACATCTCGGTTGGAATATTATATACGTCTATAGCGTTATATATCCTAACATAAGGCAGGCTATCATCTCGGATGTAGTATTTTACAACATTCCTGGCGTATCGGCCCCTACTTCTCGGTGGGAACATTATATACGTCTATAACGTATCACAACCTAACCTAACCCATCTAGCCCCTCGCTGGTAATGTTTTACAGAATCCCGTTCCTGTCGTCCCGTACATCTCGGTTGGGACATTATAAACGTCTACAGCGATATATATCCTAACTTAAGGCAGGCTAACATCTCGGATGCAGTATTTTACGCCATTCCTGGCGTATCGGCTCTACTTCTCGGGGGGAACATTATACACGTCTATAACGTAACATAACCTATCCTAACCCATCTAGCCCCTCGCTGGTAATATTTTACAGAATCGGGTTCGTGTCGTACCGTACGTCTCGATTGGGATATTATATACGTCTATAGCGATATATATCCTAACGTAAGGCAGGCTAACATCTCGGATGTAGTATTTTACAACATTCCTGGCGTATCGGCCCCTACTTCTCGGTGGGAACATTATATACGTCTATAACGTATCACAACCTAATCTAACCCATCTAGCCCCTCGCTGGTAATGTTTTACAGAATCCCGTTCCTGTCGTCCCGTACGTCTCGGTTGGGACATTATAAACTTCTACGACGATATATATCCTAACGTAAGGCAGGCTAACTTCTCGGATGTAGTATTTTACAACATTCCCGGCCTATCGGGCCCTACTTCTCGGTGGGATCATTATATTCGTCTATAACGTTATATATCCTAGCCTAACACATCTAGGTCCTCGCTAGTAATGTTTTACAGAATCTCGTTCGTGACGTCTCGTACATCTCGGTTGGAATATTATACACGTTTATAGCGTTATATATCCTAACCTAAGGCAGGCTATCATCTCGGATGTAGAATTTTACAACATTCCTGGCGTATCGGCCCCTACTTCTCGGTGGGAACATTATATACGTCTATAACGTATCACAACCTAACCTTACCCATCTAGCCCCTCGCTGGTAATGTTTTACAGAATCGGGTTCGTGTCGTACCGTACGTCTCGATTGGGATATTATATACGTCTATAGCGTTATATATCCTAACATAAGGCAGGCTATCATCTCGGATGTAGTATTTTACAACATTCCTGGCGTATCGGCCCCTACTTCTCGGTGGGAACATTATATACGTCTATAACGTATCACAACCTAACCTAACCCATCTAGCCCCTCGCTGGTAATGTTTTACAGAATCCCGTTCCTGTCGTCCCGTACATCTCGGTTGGGACATTATAAACGTCTACAGCGATATATATCCTAACTTAAGGCAGGCTAACATCTCGGATGCAGTATTTTACGCCATTCCTGGCGTATCGGCTCTGCTTCTCGGGGGGAACATTATATTCGTCTATAACGTAATATAACCTAACCTAACACATCTATCCCCTCGCTGGTAATGTTTTACAGAATCCCGTTCGTGACGTCCCGTACATCTCGGTTGGAATATTATATACGTCTATAGCGTTATATATCCTAACATAAGGCAGGCTATCATCTCGGATGTAGTATTTTACAACATTCCTGGCGTATCGGCCCCTACTTCTCGGTGGGAACATTATATACGTCTATAACGTATCACAACCTAACCTAACCCATCTAGCCCCTCGCTGGTAATGTTTTACAGAATCCCGTTCCTGTCGTCCCGTACATCTCGGTTGGGACATTATAAACGTCTACAGCGATACATATCCTAACTTAAGGCAGGCTAATATCTCGGATGCAGTATTTTACGCCATTCCTGGCGTATCGGCTCTACTTCTCGGTGGGAACATTATATATGTCTATAACGTATCACAACTTAACCTAACCCACCTAGCCCGTCGCTGGTAATGTTTTACAGAATCCCGTTCGTGTCGTCCCGTACATCTCGGTTGGGATATTATATACGTCTATAGCGTTATATATCCTAACCTAAGGCAGGCCATCATCTCGGATGCAGTATTTTACAACATTCCTGGCATGTCGGCCGCTACATCTCGGTGGGAACATTATATACGTCTATAACTTATCACAAACTAACCTAACCCATCTAGCCCCTCGCTGGTAATGTTTTACAGAATCCCGTTCCTGTCGTCCCGTACGTCTCGGTTGGGACATTATAAACGTCTACAGCGATATATATCCTAACTTAAGGCAGGCTAACATCTCGGATGCAGTATTTTACGCCATTCCTGGCGTATCGGCTCTACTTCTCGGGGGGAACATTATATTCGTCTATAACGTAATATAACCTAACCTAACACATCTAGCCCCTCGCTGGTAATGATTTACAGAATCCCGTTCCTGTCGTCCCGTACGTCTCGGTTGGGACATTATAAACGTCTACAGCGATATATATCCTAACGTAAGGCAGGCTAACATCTCGGATGTAGTATTTTACAACATTCCTGGCGTATCGGGCTCTACTTCTCGGGGGGAACATTATATTCGTCTATAACGTAATATAACCTAACCTAACACATCTAGCCCCTCGCTGGTAATGTTTTACAGAATCCCGTTCCTGTCGTCCCGTACGTCTCGGTTTGGACATTGTGTACGTCTACAGCGTTATATATCCTATTCTAAGGCAGCCTAACATCTCGGATGCAGTATTTTACGCCATTCCTGGCGTATCGGCTCTATTTCTCGGTGGGAACATTATATTCGTCTATAACGTAATATAACCTAACCTAACACATCTAGCCCCTCGCTGGTAATGTTTTACAGAATCCCGTTCGTGACGTCCCGTACATCTCGGTTGGAATATTATATACGTCTATAGCGTTATAGATCCTAATCTAAGGCAGGCTATCATCTCGGATGCAGTATTTTACAACATTCCTGGCATATCGGCCCCTAATTATCGGTGGGAACATTATATATGTCTATAACGTATCACAACCTAACCTAACCCATCTAGCCCCTCGCTGCTAATGTTTTACAGAATCCCGTTCGTGACGTCCCGTACATCTCGGTTGGGATATTATATACGTCTATAGCGTTATAGATCCTAATCTAAGGCAGGCTATCATCTCGGATGCAGTATTTTACAACATTCCTGGCATATCGGCCCCTACTTATCGGTGGGAACATTATATATGTCTATAACGTATCACAACTTAACCTAACCCACCTAGCCCGTCGCTGGTAATGTTTTACAGAATCCCGTTCGTGTCGTCCCGTACATCTCGGTTGGGATATTATATACGTCTATAGCGTTATATATCCTAACCTAAGGCAGGCCATCATCTCGGATGCAGTATTTTACAACAATCCTGGCATGTCGGCCGCTACATCTCGGTGGGAACATTATATACGTCTATAACTTATCACAACCTAACCTAACCCATCTAGCCCCTCGCTGGTAATGTTTTACAGAATCCCGTTCCTGTCGTCCCGTACGTCTCGGTTGGGACATTATAAACGTCTACAGCGATATATATCCTAACTTAAGGCAGGCTAACATCTCGGATGCAGTATTTTACGCCATTCCTGGCGTATCGGCTCTACTTCTCGGGCGGAACATTATACACGTCTATAACGTAACATAACCTATCCTAACCCATCTAGCCCCTCGCTGGTAATATTTTACAGAATCGGGTTCGTGTCGTACCGTACGTCTCGATTGGGATATTATATACGTCTATAGCGTTATATATCCTAACGTAAGGCAGGCTAACATCTCGGATGTATTATTTTACAACATTCCTGTCATATCGGCCCCTACTTCTCGGTGGGAACATTATATATTTCTATAACGTATCACAACCTAACCTAACCCGTCTAGCCCCTCGCTGGTAATGCTTTACAGAATCCCGTTCGTGTCGTCCCGGACGTCTCGGTTGGGACATTATATACGTCTACAGCGTTATATATCCTAACCTAAGGCAAGCCATCATCTCGGATGCAGTACTTTACAACATTCCTGGCATATCGGCCCCTACTTCTCGGTGGGAACATTATATACGTCTATAACGTATCACAACCTAATCTAACCCATCTAGCCCCTCGCTGGTAATGTTTTACAGAATCCCGTTCCTGTCGTCCCGTACGTCTCGGTTGGGACATTATAAACTTCTACGACGATATATATCCTAACGTAAGGCAGGCTAACTTCTCGGATGTAGTATTTTACAACATTCCCGGCCTATCGGGCCCTACTTCTCGGTGGGATCATTATATTCGTCTATAACGTTATATATCCTAGCCTAACACATCTAGGTCCTCGCTAGTAATGTTTTACAGAATCTCGTTCGTGACGTCTCGTACATCTCGGTTGGAATATTATACACGTTTATAGCGTTATATATCCTAACCTAAGGCAGGCTATCATCTCGGATGTAGAATTTTACAACATTCCTGGCGTATCGGCCCCTACTTCTCGGTGGGAACACTATACACGTCTATAACGTAACATAACCTAACCTAACCCATCCAACCCCTCGCTGGTAATATTTTACAGAATCGCGTTCGTGTCGTTCCGTACGTCTCGACTGGGATATTATATACGTCTATAGCGTTATATATCCTAACCTAAGGCAGGCTATCACCTCGGATGTAGAATTTTACAACATTCCTGGCGTATCGGCCCCTACTTCTCGGTGGGAACATTATATACGTCTATAACGTATCACAACCTAACCTTACCCATCTAGCCCCTCGCTGGTAATGTTTTACAGATTCGGGTTCGTGTCGTACCGTACGTCTCGATTGGGATATTATATACGTCTATAGCGTTATATATCCTAACGTAAGGCAGGCTAACATCTCGGATGTAGTATTTTACAACATTCCTGTCATATCGGCCCCTACTTCTCGGTGGGAACATTATATATTTCTATAACGTATCACAACCAAACCTAACCCGTCTAGCCCCTCGCTGGTAATGTTTTACAGAATGCCGTTCGTTTCGTCCCGTACGTCTCGGTTGGGAAATTATAAACTTCTACAGCGATATATATCCTAACGTAAGGCAGGCTAACATCTCGGATGTAGTATTTTACAACATTCCTGGCGTATCGGCCCCTACTTCTCGGTGGGAACATTATATTCGTCTATAACGTAATATAACCTAAACTAACACATCTAGCCCCTCGCTGGTAATGTTTTACAGAATCGGGTTCGTGTCGTACCGTACGTCTCGATTGGGATATTATATACGTCTATAGCGTTATATATCCTAACGTAAGGCAGGCTAACATCTCGGATGTAGTATTTTACAACATTCCTGTCATATCGGCCCCTACTTCTCGGTGGGAACATTATATATTTCTATAACGTATCACAACCTAACCTAACCCGTCTAGCCCCTCGCTGGTAATATTTTACAGAATGCCTTTCGTTTCGTCCCGTACGTCTCGGTTGGGAAATTATAAACTTCTACAGCGATATATATCCTAACGTAAGGCAGGCTAACATCTCGGATGTAGTATTTTACAACATTCCTGGCGTATCGGCCCCTACTTCTCGGTGGGAACATTATATTCGTCTATAACGTAATATAACCTAACCTAACACATCTAGCCCCTCGCTGGTAATGTTTTACAGAATCCCGTTCCTGTCGTCCCGTACGTCTCGGTTGGGACATTATAAACGTCTACAGCGATACATATCCTAACTTAAGGCAGGCTAATATCTCGGATGCAGTATTTTACGCCATTCCTGGCGTATCGGCTCTACTTCTCGGTGGGAACACTATACACGTCTATAACGTAACATAACCTAACCTAACCCATCCAACCCCTCGCTGGTAATATTTTACAGAATCGCGTTCGTGTCGTTCCGTACGTCTCGACTGGGATATTATATACGTCTATAGCGTTATATATCCTAACCTAAGGCAGGCTATCATTTCGGATGTAGAATTTTACAACATTCCTGGCGTATCGGCCCCTACTTCTCGGTGGGAACATTATATACGTCTATAACGTATCACAACCTAACCTAACCCATCTAGCCCCTCGCTGGTAATGTTTTACAGAATCCCGTTCCTGTCGTCCCGTACATCTCGGTTGGGACATTATAAACGTCTACAGCGATATATATCCTAACTTAAGGCAGGCTAACATCTCGGATGCAGTATTTTACGCCATTCCTGGCGTATCGGCTCTACTTCTCGGGGGGAACATTATACACGTCTATAACGTAACATAACCTATCCTAACCCATCTAGCCCCTCGCTGGTAATATTTTACAGAATCGGGTTCGTGTCGTACCGTACGTCTCGATTGGGATATTATATACGTCTATAGCGTTATATATCCTAACGTAAGGCAGGCTAACATCTCGGATGTATTATTTTACAACATTCCTGTCATATCGGCCCCTACTTCTCGGTGGGAACATTATATATTTCTATAACGTATCACAACCTAACCTAACCCGTCTAGCTCCTCGCTGGTAATGTTTTACAGAATCCCGTTCGTTTCGTCCCGTACGTCTCGGTTGGGAAATTATAAACTTCTATAGCGATATATATCCTAACGTAAGGCAGGCTAACATCTCGGATGTAGTATTTTACAACATTCCTGGCGTATCGGCCCCTACTTCTCGGCGGGAGCATTATATACGTCTATAACGTATCACATACTAACCTAACCCATCTAGCCCCTCGCTGGTAATGTTTTACAGAGTCCCGTTCGTGTCGTCCCGGACGTCTCGGTTGGGACATTATATACGTCTACAGCGTTATATATCCTAACCTAAGGCAAGCCATCATCTCGGATGCAGTACTTTACAACATTCCTGGCATATCGGCCCCTACTTCTCGGTGGGAACATTATATACGTCTATAACGTATCACAACCTAATCTAACCCATCTAGCCCCTCGCTGGTGATGTTTTACAGAATCCCGTTCCTGTCGTCCCGTACGTCTCGGTTGGGACATTATAAACTTCTACGACGATATATATCCTAACGTAAGGCAGGCTAACTTCTCGGATGTAGTATTTTACAACATTCCCGGCCTATCGGGCCCTACTTCTCGGTGGGATCATTATATTCATCTATAACGTTATATATCCTAGCCTAACACATCTAGGTCCTCGCTAGTAATGTTTTACAGAATCTCGTTCGTGACGTCTCGTACATCTCGGTTGGAATATTACATACGTCTATAGCGTTATAGATCCTAATCTAAGGCAGGCTATCATCTCGGATGCAGTATTTTACAACATTCCTGGCATATCGGCCCCTAATTATCGGTGGGAACATTATATATGTCTATAACGTATCACAACCTAACCTAACCCATCTAGCCCCTCGCTGGTAATGTTTTACAGAATCCCGTTCGTGACGTCCCGTACATCTCGGTTGGGATATTATATACGTCAATTGCGTTATATATCCTAATCTAAGGCAGGCTATCATCTCGGATGCAGTATTTTACAACATTCCTGGCATATCGGCCCCTAATTATCGGTGGGAACATTATATATGTCTATAACGTATCACAACCTGACCTAACCCATCTAGCCCCTCGCTGGTAATGTTTTACAGAATCCCGTTCGTGACGTCCCGTACATCTCGGTTGGGATATTATATACGTCAATTGCGTTATATATCCTAATCTAAGGCAGGCTATCATCTCGGATGCAGTATTTTACAACATTCCTGGCATATCGGCCCCTACATCTCGGTGGGAACATTATATACGTCTATAACGTATCACAACCTAACCTAACCCATCTAGCCCCTCGCTGGTAATGTTTTACAGAATCCCGTTCCTGTCGTCCCGTACGTCTCGGTCGGGACATTATAAACATCTACAGCGATATATATCCTAACTTAAGGCAGGCTAACATCTCGGATGCAGTATTTTACGCCATTCTGGGCGTATCGGCTCTACTTCTCGGGCGGAACATTATATTCGTCTATAACGTAATATAACCTAAATTAACACATCTAGCCCCTCGCTGGTAATGTTTTACAGAATCCCGTTCGTGACGTCCCGTACATCTCGGTAGGAATATTACATACGTCTATAGCGTTATAGATCCTAATCTAAGGCAGGCTATCATCTCGGATGCAGTATTTTACAACATTCCTGGCATATCGGCCCCTAATTATCGGTGGGAACATTATATATGTCTATAACGTATCACAACCTAACCTAACCCATCTAGCCCCTCGCTGGTAATGTTTTACAGAATCCCGTTCGTGACGTCCCGTACATCTCGGTTGGGATATTATATACGTCAATTGCGTTATATATCCTAATCTAAGGCAGGCTATCATCTCGGATGCAGTATTTTACAACATTCCTGGCATATCGGCCCCTACTTATCGGTGGGAACATTATATACGTCTATAACGTATCACATCCTAACCTAACCCATCTGGCCCCTCGCTGTTAATGTTTTACAGAATCCCGTTCCTGTCGTCCCGTACGTGTCGGTTGGGATATTATATACGTCTACAGCGATATATATCCTAACGTAAGGCAGGCTAACATCTCGGATGTAGTGTTTTACAACATTCCTCGCGTATTAGCCCCTACTTCTCGGTGGGAACATTATATTCGTCTATAACGTAATCTAACCTAACCTAACACATCTAGCACCTCGCTGGTAATCTTTTACAGAATTCCGTTCCTGTCGTCCCGTACGTCTCGGTTGGGACATTATAAACGTCTACCGCGTTATATATCCTAACCTAAGGCAGGCTAACATCTCGGATGTAGTATTTTAAAACATTCCTGGCGTATCGGCCCCTACTCCTCGGTGGGAACATTATATTCGTCTATAACGTATCACAACCTAACCTAACCCATCTAGTCCCTCGCTGGTAATGTTTTACAGAATCCCGTTCCTGTCGTCCCGTACATCTCGGTTGGGACATTATAAACGTCTACCGCGATATATATCCTAACGTAAGGCAGGCTAACATCTCGGATGCAGTATTTTGAGCCATTCCTGGCGTATCGGCTCTACTTCTCGGTGGGAACATTATACACGTCTATAACGTAACATAACCTAACCTAACCCATCTAGCTCCTCGCTGGTAATATTTTACAGAATTGCGTTCGTGTCGTTCCGTACGTCTCGATTGGGATATTATATACGTCTACAGCGTTATATATCCTAACCTAAGGCAGGCTAACATCTCGGATGCAGTACTTTACAACATTCCTGGCATATCTGCCCCTACTTCTCGGTGGGAACATTATATACGTCTATAACGTATCACAACCTAATCTAACCCATCTAGCCCCTCGCTGGTAATGTTTTACAGAATCCCGTTCCTGTCGTCCCGTACGTCTCGGTTGGGACATTATAAACTTCTACGACGATATATATCCTAACGTAAGGCAGGCTAACATCTCGGATGTAGTATTTTACAACATTCCCGGCGTATCGGGCCCTACTTCTCGGTGGGATCATTATATTCGTCTATAACGTTATATATCCTAGCCTAAGACATCTAGGTCCTCGCTAGTAATGTTTTACAGAATCTCGTTCGTGACGTCTCGTACATCTCGGTTGGAATATTATATACGTTTATAGCGTTATATATCCTAACCTAAAGCAGGCTATAATCTCGGATGTAATATTTTACATCATTCCTGGCGTATCGGCCCCCGTTCTCGGTGGGAACATTATATACGTCTATAGCTTATGACATCCTAACCTAACCCATCTAGCCCCTCGCTGGTAATGTTTTACAGAAACCCGTTCCGGTCGTCCCGTACATCTCGGTTGGGATATTATATACGTCTACAGCGATATATATCCTAACGTAAGGCAGGCTAACATCTCGGATGTAGTATTTTACAACATTCCTGGCGTATCGGCCCCTACTTCTCGGTGGGAACATTATATTCGTCTATTACGTAATATAGCCTAACCTAACAAATTTAGACCCTCTCTGGTAATGTTTTACACAATCTCGTTCGTGACGTCCCGTACACCTCGGTTGGAATATTATATACGTCTATAGCGTTATATATCCTAACCTAAGGCAGGCTATCATTTCGGATGTAATATTTTACAACATTCGTGGCGTATCGGCCCCTACTTCTCGGTGGGAACATTATATACGTCTATAACGTATCACATCCTAACCTAATCCATCTGGCCCCTCGCTGTTAATGTTTTACAGAATCCCGTTCCTGTCGTCCCGTACGTGTCGGTTGGGATATTATATACGTCTATAGCGTTATATATCCTAACCTAAGGCAGGCTATCATCTCCGATGTAGTATTTTACAACACTCCTGGCGTATCGGCCCCTACTTCTTGGTGGGAACATTATATAGGTCTATAACGTAATATAACCTAACCTAACACATCTAGCCCCTCGCTGGTAATGTTTTACAGAATCCCGTTTGTGTAGTTCCGCACGTCTCGGTTGGGACATTATATACGTCTATAGCGATATATATCCTAACGTAAGGCAGGCTAACATCTCGGATTTAGTATTTTACAACAATCCTGGTGTATCGGCCTCTACTTCTCGGTGGAATCATGATATTCGTCTATAACGTAACACAACCTAATCTAACCCATCAAGCCCCTCGCTGGTAATGTTTTACAGAATCCCGTTCGTTTCGTCCCGTACATCTCGGTTGGGATATTATATACGTCTACAGCGTTATATATCCTAACCTAAGGCAGGCTAACATCTCGGATGCAGTATTTTCCGCCATTCCTGGCGTATCGGCACCTACTTCTAGGTGGGAACATTATGCACGTTTATAACGTAACATAACCTAACCTAACCCATCTAACCCCTCGCTGGTAATATTTTACTGAATCGCTTTCGTGTCGTCCCGTACGTGTCGATTGGCATATTATATACGTCTATAGCATTATATATCCTAACCTAAGGCAGGCTATCATCTCGGATGCAGTATTTTACAACATTCCTGGCGTATCGGCCCCTACTTCTCGGTGGGAACATTATATTCGTCTATTACGTAATATAACCTAACCTAACACATCTAGGCCCTCGCTGGTAATGTGTTACATAATCTCGTTCCTGTCGTCCCGTACGTCTCGGTTGGGACATTATATACGTCTACAGCGATATATATCCTAACCTAAGGCAGGCTATCATCTGGGATGTAGTGTTTTACAACATTCCTGGCGTATCGGCCCCTATTTCTCGGTGGGAACATTATATTCGTCTATAACGTAATATAACTTAACCTAACACATCTAGCCCCTCGCTGGTAATGTTTTACAGAATCCCGTTCGTGACGTCCCGTACATCTCGGTTGGAATATTATATACGTCTATAGCGATATATATCCTAACGTAAGGCAGGCTGACATCTCGGATGCAGTATTTTACGCCATTCCTGGCGTATCGGCTCTACTTCTCGGTGGGAACATTATACACGTCTATAACGTAACATAACCTAACCTAACCCATCTAGCCCCTCGCTGGTAATATTTTACAGAATCCCGTTCGTGTCGTTCCGTACGTCTCGATTGGGATATTATATACGTCTACAGCGTTATATATCCTAACCTAAGGCAGGCTAGCATCTCGGATGTAGTATTTTACAACATTCCTGGCGTATCGGCCCCTACTCCTCGGTGGTAACATTATATTCGTCTATAACGTATCACAACCTAACCTAACCCATCTAGTCCCTCGCTGGTAATGTTTTACAGAATCCCGTTCCTGTCGTCCCGTACATCTCGGTTGGGACATTATAAACGTCTACAGCGATATATATCCTAACGTAAGGCAGGCTAACATCTCGGATGCAGTATTTTGCGCCATTCCTGGCGTATCGGCTCTACTTCTCGGTGGGAACATTATATTCGTCTATTACGTAATATAGCCTAACCTAACAAATCTAGACCCTCTCTGGTAATGTTTTACACAAACTCGTTCGTGACGTCCCGTACACCTCGGTTGGAATATTATATACGTCTATAGCGTTATATATCCTAACCTAAGGCAGGCTATCATTTCGGATGTAGTATTTTACAACATTCCTGGCGTATCGGCCCCTACTTCTCGGTGGGCACATTATACACGTCTATAACGTAACATAACCTAACCTAACCCATCTAGCACCTCGCTGGTAATATTTTACAGAATCCCGTTCGTGTCGTTCCGTACGTCTCGATTGGGATATTATATACGTCTACAGCGTTATATATCCTAACCTAAGGCAGGCTATCATCTGGGATGTAGTGTTTTACAACATTCCTGGCGTATCGGCCCCTACTTCTCGGTGGGAACATTATATTCGTCTATAACGTAATATAACTTAACCTAACACATCTAGCCCCTCGCTGGTAATGTTTTACAGAATCCCGTTCGTGACGTCCCGTACATCTCGGTTGGAATATTATATACGTCTACAGCGTTATATATCCTAACCTAAGGCAGGCTAACATCTCGGATGCAGTATTTTCCGCCATTCCTGGCGTATCGGCTCTACTTCTCGGGGGGAACATTATATTCGTCTATAACGTAATATAACCTAACCTAACACATCTAGCCCCTCGCTGGTAATGATTTACAGAATCCCGTTCCTGTCGTCCCGTACGTCTCGGTTGGGACATTATAAACGTCTACAGCGATATATATCCTATCCTAAGGCAGCCTAACATCTCGGATGCAGTATTTTACGCCACTCCTGGCGTATCGGCTCTACTTCTCGGTGGGAACATTATATACGTCTATAACGTAACATAACCTAACCTAACCCATCCAGCCCCTCGCTGGTAATATTTTACAGAATCGCGTTCGTGTCGTTCCGTACGTCTCGACTGGGATATTATATACGTCTATAGCGTTATATATCCTAACCTAAGGCAGGCCATCACCTCGGATGCAGTATTTTACAACATTCCTGGCGTATCGGCCCCTACTTCTCAGTGGGAACATTATATACGTCTATAACGTATCACATCCTAACCTAACCCATCTGGCCCCTCGCTGTTAATGTTTTACAGAATCCCGTTCCTGTCGTCCCGTACGTGTCGGTTGGGATATTATATACGTCTACAGCGATATATATCCTAACGTAAGGCAGGCTAACATCTCGGATGTAGTATTTTCCGCCATTTCTGGCGTATCGGCCCCTACTTCTCGGTGGGAACATTATATTCGTCTATAACGTAATATAACCTAACCTAACACATCTAGCCCCTCGCTGGTAATGATTTACAGAATCCCGTTCCTGTCGTCCCGTACGTCTCGGTTGGGACATTATATACGTCTACAGCGATATATATCCTAACCTAAGGCAGGCTATCATCTGGGATGTAGTGTTTTACAACATTCCTGGCGTATCGGCCCCTACTTCTCGGTGGGAACATTATATTCGTCTATAACGTAATATAACTTAACCTAACACATCTAGCCCCTCGCTGGTAATGTTTTAAAGAATCCCGTTCGTGACGTCCCGTACATCTCGGTTGGAATATTATATACGTCTATAGCGATATATATCCTAACGTAAGGCAGGCTGACATCTCGGATGCAGTATTTTACGCCATTCCTGGCGTATCGGCTCTACTTCTCGGTGGGAACATTATACACGTCTATAACGTAACATAACCTAACCTAACCCATCTAGCCCCTCGCTGGTAATATTTTACAGAATCCCGTTCCGTTCGTCCCGTACATCTCGATTGGGATATTATATACGTCTACAGCGTTATATATCCTAACCTAAGGCAGGCTATCATCTCGGATGCAGTATTTTACAACATGCCTGGCATATCGGCCCCTATTTCTCGGTGGGAACATTATATACGTCTATAACGTATCACAACCTAACCTAACCCATCTAGCCCCTCGCTGGTAATGTTTTACAGAATCCCGTTCCTGTCGTCCCGTACATCTCGGTTGGGATATTATATACGTCTACAGCGATATATATCCTAACGTAAGGCAGGCTAACATCTCGGATGTAGTCTTTTACAACATTCCTCGCGTATTAGCCCCTACTTCTCGGTGGGAACATTATATTCGTCTATAACGTAATCTAACCTAACCTAACACATCTAGCACCTCGCTGGTAATCTTTTACAGAATCGCTTTCGTGTCGTCCCGTACGTGTCGATTGGGATATTATATACGTCTATAGCGTTATATATCCTAACCTAAGGCAGGCTATCATCTCGGATGCAGTATTTTAAAACATTCCTGGCATATCGGCCCCTACTTCTCGGTGGGAACATTATATAGGTCTATAACGTAATATAACCTAACCGAACACATCTAGCCCCTCGCTGGTAATGTTTTACAGAATCCCGATTGTGTCGTCCCGTACGTCTCGGTTGGGACATTATAAACGTCTACAGCGATATATATCCTAACGTAAGGCAGGTTAACATCTCGGATGTAGTATTTTACAACAAACCTGGTGTATCGGACTCTACTTCTCGGTGGAAACATTATATATTTCTATAACGTAACATAACCTAACCTAACCCATCTAGCACCTCGCTGGTAATGTTTTACAGAATCCCGTTCGTTTCGTCCCGTACATCTCGGTTGGAATATTATATACGTCTATAGCGTTATATATCTTAACCTAAAGCAGGCTATCATCTCGGATGTAGTATTTTACAACATTCCTGGCGTATCGGCCTCTACTTTTCGGTGGGAACATTATATTCGTCTATTACGTAATATAACCTAACCTAACACATCTAGGCACTCGCTGGTAATGTTTTACAGAATCTCGTTCGTGACGTCCCGCACATCTCGGTTGGAATATTATATACGTCTATAGCGTTATATATCCTAACCTAAGGCAGGCTATCATCTCGGATGTAGTATTTTACAACATTCCTGGCGTATCGGCCCCTATTTCTCGGTGGGAACATTATATACGTCTATAACGTATCACATCCTAACCTAACCCATCTAGCCCCTCGCTGTTAACGTTTTACAGAATCCCGTTCCTGTCGTCCCGTACGTCTCGGTTGGGACATTATATACGTCTACAGCGATATATATCCTAACCTAAGGCAGGCTATCATCTGGGATGTAGTGTTTTACAACATTCCTGGCGTATCGGCCCCTACTTCTCGGTGGGAACATTATATTCGTCTATAACGTAATATAACTTAACCTAACACATCTAGCCCCTCGCTGGTAATGTTTTACAGAATCCCGTTCGTGACGTCCCGTACATCTCGGTTGGAATATTATATACGTCTATAGCGATATATATCCTAACGTAAGGCAGGCTGACATCTCGGATGCAGTATTTTACGCCATTCCTGGCGTATCGGCTCTACATCTCGGTGGGAACATTATACACGTCTATAACGTAACATAACCTAACCTAACCCATCTAGCCCCTCGCTGGTAATATTTTACAGAATCCCGTTCGTGTCGTTCCGTACGTCTCGATTGGGACATTATAAACGTCTACAGCGTTATATATCCTAACCTAAGGCAGGCTAACATCTCGGATGTAGTATTTTACAACATTCCTGGCGTATCGGCCCCTACTCCTCGGTGGGAACATTATATTCGTCTATAACGTATCACAACCTAACCTAACCCATCTAGCCCCTCGCTGGTAATGTTTTACAGAATCCCGTTCCTGTCGTCCCGTACATCTCGGTTGGGATATTATATACGTCTACAGCGTTATATATCCTAACCTAAGGCAGGCTAACATCTCGGATGCAGTATTTTCCGCCATTCCTGGCGTATCGGCTCTACTTCTCGGGGGGAACATTATATTCGTCTATAACGTAATATAACCTAACCTAACACATCTAGCCCCTCGCTGGTAATGATTTACAGAATCCCGTTCCTGTCGTCCCGTACGTCTCGGTTGGGACATTATAAACGTCTACAGCGATATATATCCTATCCTAAGGCAGCCTAACATCTCGGATGCAGTATTTTACGCCACTCCTGGCGTATCGGCTCTACTTCTCGGTGGGAACATTATATACGTCTATAACGTAACATAACCTAACCTAACCCATCCAGCCCCTCGCTGGTAATATTTTACAGAATCGCGTTCGTGTCGTTCCGTACGTCTCGACTGGGATATTATATACGTATATAGCGTTATATATCCTAACCTAAGGCAGGCCATCACCTCGGATGCAGTATTTTCCGCCATTCCTGGCGTATCGGCTCTACTTCTCGGGGGGAACATTATATTCGTCTATAACGTAATATAACCTAACCTAACACATCTAGCCCCTCGCTGGTAATGATTTACAGAATCCCGTTCCTGTCGTCCCGTACGTCTCGGTTGGGACATTATAAACGTCTACAGCGATATATATCCTATCCTAAGGCAGCCTAACATCTCGGATGCAGTATTTTACGCCACTCCTGGCGTATCGGCTCTACTTCTCGGTGGGAACATTATATACGTCTATAACGTAACATAACCTAACCTAACCCATCCAGCCCCTCGCTGGTAATATTTTACAGAATCGCGTTCGTGTCGTTCCGTACGTCTCGACTGGGATATTATATACGTATATAGCGTTATATATCCTAACCTAAGGCAGGCCATCACCTCGGATGCAGTATTTTACAACATTCCTGGCGTATCGGCCCCTACTTCGCAGTGGGAATATTATATACGTCTATAACGTATCACATCCTAACCTAACCCATCTGGCCCCTCGCTGTTAATGTTTTACAGAATCCCGTTCCTGTCGTCCCGTACGTGTCGGTTGGGATATTATATACGTCTACAGCGATATATATCCTAACGTAAGGCAGGCTAACATCTCGGATGTAGTATTTTCCGCCATTTCTGGCGTATCGGCCCCTACTTCTCGGTGGGAACATTATATTCGTCTATAACGTAATATAACCTAACCTAACACATCTAGCCCCTCGCTGGTAATGATTTACAGAATCCCGTTCCTGTCGTCCCGTACGTCTCGGTTGGGACATTATATACGTCTACAGCGATATATATCCTAACCTAAGGCAGGCTATCATCTGGGATGTAGTGTTTTACAACATTCCTGGCGTATCGGCCCCTACTTCTCGGTGGGAACATTATATTCGTCTATAACGTAATATAACTTAACCTAACACATCTAGCCCCTCGCTGGTAATGTTTTAAAGAATCCCGTTCGTGACGTCCCGTACATCTCGGTTGGAATATTATATACGTCTATAGCGATATATATCCTAACGTAAGGCAGGCTGACATCTCGGATGCAGTATTTTACGCCATTCCTGGCGTATCGGCTCTACTTCTCGGTGGGAACATTATACACGTCTATAACGTAACATAACCTAACCTAACCCATCTAGCCCCTCGCTGGTAATATTTTACAGAATCCCGTTCCGTTCGTCCCGTACATCTCGATTGGGATATTATATACGTCTACAGCGTTATATATCCTAACCTAAGGCAGGCTATCATCTCGGATGCAGTATTTTACAACATGCCTGGCATATCGGCCCCTATTTCTCGGTGGGAACATTATATACGTCTATAACGTATCACAACCTAACCTAACCCATCTAGCCCCTCGCTGGTAATGTTTTACAGAATCCCGTTCCTGTCGTCCCGTACATCTCGGTTGGGATATTATATACGTCTACAGCGATATATATCCTAACGTAAGGCAGGCTAACATCTCGGATGTAGTCTTTTACAACATTCCTCGCGTATTAGCCCCTACTTCTCGGTGGGAACATTATATTCGTCTATAACGTAATCTAACCTAACCTAACACATCTAGCACCTCGCTGGTAATCTTTTACAGAATCGCTTTCGTGTCGTCCCGTACGTGTCGATTGGGATATTATATACGTCTATAGCGTTATATATCCTAACCTAAGGCAGGCTATCATCTCGGATGCAGTATTTTAAAACATTCCTGGCATATCGGCCCCTACTTCTCGGTGGGAACATTATATAGGTCTATAACGTAATATAACCTAACCGAACACATCTAGCCCCTCGCTGGTAATGTTTTACAGAATCCCGATTGTGTCGTCCCGTACGTCTCGGTTGGGACATTATAAACGTCTACAGCGATATATATCCTAACGTAAGGCAGGTTAACATCTCGGATGTAGTATTTTACAACAAACCTGGTGTATCGGACTCTACTTCTCGGTGGAAACATTATATATTTCTATAACGTAACATAACCTAACCTAACCCATCTAGCACCTCGCTGGTAATGTTTTACAGAATCCCGTTCGTTTCGTCCCGTACATCTCGGTTGGAATATTATATACGTCTATAGCGTTATATATCTTAACCTAAAGCAGGCTATCATCTCGGATGTAGTATTTTACAACATTCCTGGCGTATCGGCCTCTACTTTTCGGTGGGAACATTATATTCGTCTATTACGTAATATAACCTAACCTAACACATCTAGGCACTCGCTGGTAATGTTTTACAGAATCTCGTTCGTGACGTCCCGCACATCTCGGTTGGAATATTATATACGTCTATAGCGTTATATATCCTAACCTAAGGCAGGCTATCATCTCGGATGTAGTATTTTACAACATTCCTGGCGTATCGGCCCCTATTTCTCGGTGGGAACATTATATACGTCTATAACGTATCACATCCTAACCTAACCCATCTAGCCCCTCGCTGTTAACGTTTTACAGAATCCCGTTCATGTCGTCCCGTACGTCTCGGTTGGGACATTATATACGTCTACAGCGATATATATCCTAACCTAAGGCAGGCTATCATCTGGGATGTAGTGTTTTACAACATTCCTGGCGTATCGGCCCCTACTTCTCGGTGGGAACATTATATTCGTCTATAACGTAATATAACTTAACCTAACACATCTAGCCCCTCGCTGGTAATGTTTTACAGAATCCCGTTCGTGACGTCCCGTACATCTCGGTTGGAATATTATATACGTCTATAGCGATATATATCCTAACGTAAGGCAGGCTGACATCTCGGATGCAGTATTTTACGCCATTCCTGGCGTATCGGCTCTACATCTCGGTGGGAACATTATACACGTCTATAACGTAACATAACCTAACCTAACCCATCTAGCCCCTCGCTGGTAATATTTTACAGAATCCCGTTCGTGTCGTTCCGTACGTCTCGATTGGGACATTATAAACGTCTACAGCGTTATATATCCTAACCTAAGGCAGGCTAACATCTCGGATGTAGTATTTTACAACATTCCTGGCGTATCGGCCCCTACTCCTCGGTGGGAACATTATATTCGTCTATAACGTATCACAACCTAACCTAACCCATCTAGCCCCTCGCTGGTAATGTTTTACAGAATCCCGTTCCTGTCGTCCCGTACATCTCGGTTGGGATATTATATACGTCTACAGCGATATATATCCTAACGTAAGGCAGGCTATCATCTCGGATGTAGTATTTTACAACATTCCTGGCGTATCGGCCCCTATTTCTCGGTGGGAACATTATATACGTCTATAACGTATCACATCCTAACCTAACCCATCTAGCCCTTCGCTGTTAACGTTTTACAGAATCCCGTTCCTGTCGTCCCGTACGTCTCGGTTGGGACATTATATACGTCTACAGCGATATATATCCTAACCTAAGGCAGGCTATCATCTGGGATGTAGTGTTTTACAACATTCCTGGCGTATCGGCCCCTACTTCTCGGTGGGAACATTATATTCGTCTATAACGTAATATAACTTAACCTAACCCATCTAGCTCCTCGCTGGTAATTTTTTACAGAATCCCGTTCGTTTCGTCCCGTACATCTCGGTTGGAATATTATATACGTCTATAGCGTTATATATCTTAACCTAAAGCAGGCTATCATTTCGGATGTAGTATTTTACAACAATGCTGGTGTATCGGCCTCTACTTCTCGGTGGAAACATTATATTCGTCTATAACGTAACATAACCTAACCTAACCCATCTAGCCCCTCGCTGGTAATGTTTTACAGAATCCCGTTCGTGTCGTCCCGCACCTCTCGGTTGGGACATTATATACGTCTACAGCGTTATATATCCTAACCTAAGGCAGCCTATCATCTCGGATGCAGTATTTTACAACATTCCTGGCGTATCGGACCCTACTTCTCGGTGGGAACATTATATAGGCCTATAACGTATTATAACCTAACCTATCACATCTAGCCCCTCGTTGCTAATGCTTTACAGAGTCCCGTTCGTGTCGTCCCGTACGTCTCGGTTGGGACATTATATACGTCTACAGCGTTATATATCCTAACCTAAGGCAGGCTATCATCTCGGATGTAGTATTTACAACAATCCTGGTGTATCGGCCTCTACTCGGTGGAAACATTATATTCGTCTATAACGTAACATAACCTAACCTAACCCATCTAGCCCCTCGCTGGTAATGTTTTACAGAATCCCGTTCGTTTCATCCCGTACATCTCGGTTGGGATATTATATACGTCTACAGCGTTATATATCCTAACCTAAGGCAGGCTAACATGTCGGATGCAGTACTTTCCGCCATTCCTGGCGTATCGGCACCTACTTCTCGGTGGGAACATTATGCACGTTTATAACGTAACATAACCTAACCTAACCCATCTAGCCCCCCGCTGGTAATATTTTACAGAATCGCTTTCGTGTCGTCCCGTACGTGTCGATTGGGATATTATATACGTCTATAGCGTTATATATCCTAACCTAAGGCAGGCTATCATCTCGGATGCAGTATTTTAAAACATTCCTGGCATATCGGCCCCTACTTCTCGGTGGGAACATTATATAGGTCTATAACGTAATATAACCTAACCGAACACATCTAGCCCCTCGCTGGTAATGTTTTACAGAATCCCGATTGTGTCGTCCCGTACGTCTCGGTTGGGACATTATAAACGTCTACAGCGATATATATCCTAACGTAAGGCAGGTTAACGTCTCGAATGTAGTATTTTACAACAAACCTGGTGTATCGGACTCTACTTCTCGGTGGAAACATTATATATTTCTATAACGTAACATAACCTAACCTAACCCATCTAGCACCTCGCTGGTAATGTTTTACAGAATCCCGTTCGTTTCGTCCCGTACATCTCGGTTGGAATATTATATACGTCTATAGCGTTATATATCTTAACCTAAAGCAGGCTATCATCTCGGATGTAGTATTTTACAACATTCCTGGCGTATCAGCCCCTATTTCTCGGTGGGAACAATATATACGTCTATAACGTATCACATCCTAACCTAACCCATCTGGCCCCTCGCTGGTAATGTCTTACAGAATCCCGTTCCTGTCGTCCCGTACATCTCGGTTGGGACATTATAAACGTCTACAGCGATATATATCCTAAAGTAAGGCAGGCTAACATCTCGGATGTAGTATTTTACAACAATCCTGGTGTATCGGCCTCTACTTCTCGGTGGAAACATTATATTCGTCTATAACATAACATAACCTAACCTAACCCATCTAGCCCCTCGCTGGTAATGTTTTACAGAATCCCGTTCGTGCGGTCCCGTACATCTCGGTTGGGATATTATATACGTCTACAGCGTTATATATCCTAACCTAAGGCAGGCTGACATCTCGGATGCAGTATTTTACAACATTCCTGGCGTATCGGCCTCTACTTCTCGGTGGGAAGATTATATTCGTCTATAACGTGATATAACCTAACCTAACCCATCTAGCCCCTCGCTGGTAATGTTTTACAGAGTCCCGTTCGTGTCGTCCCGTACGTCTCGGTTGGGACATTATATACGTCTACAGCGTTATATATCCTAACCTAAGGCAGGCTACCATCTCGGATGTAGTATTTTACAACAATGCTGGTGTATCGGCCTCTACTTCTCGGTGGAAACATTATATTCGTCTATAACGTAACATAACCTAACCTAACCCATCTAGCCCCTCGCTGGTAATGTTTTACAGAATCCCGTTCGTGTCGTCCCGCACGTCTCGGTTGGGACATTATATACGTCTACAGCGTTATATATCCTAACCTAAGGCAGCCTATCATCTCGGATGCAGTATTTTACAACATTCCTGGCGTATCGGACCCTACTTCTCGGTGGGAACATTATATAGGTCTATAACGTATTATAACCTAACCTATCACATCTAGCCCCTCGTTGCTAATGCTTTACAGAGTCCCGTTCGTGTCGTCCCGTACGTCTCGGTTGGGACATTATATACGTCTACAGCGTTATTTATCCTAACCTAAGGCAGGCTATCATCTCGGATGCAGTATTTCACAAGATGCCTGGCGTATCGGCCCCTACTTCTCGGTGGGAACATTATATTCGTCTATAACGTAATATAACTTAACCTAACACATCTAGCCCCTCGCTGGTAATGTTTTACAGAATCCCGTTCGTGACGTCCCGTACATCTCGGTTGGAATATTATATACGTCTATAGCGATATATATCCTAACGTAAGGCAGGCTGACATCTCGGATGCAGTATTTTACGCCATTCCTGGCGTATCGGCTCTACTTCTCGGTGGGAACATTATACACGTCTATAACGTAACATAACCTAACCTAACCCATCTAGCCCCTCGCTGGTAATATTTTACAGAATCCCGTTCGTGTCGTTCCGTACGTCTCGATTGGGATATTATATACGTCTACAGCGTTATATATCCTAACCTAAGGCAGGCTAACGTCTCGGATGTAGTATTTTACAACATTCCTGGCGTATCGGCCCCTACTCCTCGGTGGGAACATTATATTCGTCTATAACGTATCACAACCTAACCTAAACCATCTAGCCCCTCCCTGGTAATGTTTTACAGAATCCCGTCCCTGTCGTCCCGTACATCTCGGTTGGGACGTTATATACGTCTACAGCGATATATATCCCAACGTAAGGCAGGCTAGCATCTCGGATGTAGTGTGTTACAACATTCCAGGCGTATCGGCCCCTACTTCTCGGTGGGAACATTATATTCGTCTATTACGTAATATAACCTAACCTAACACATCTAGGCACTCGCTGGTAATGTTTTACAGAATCTCGTTCGTGACGTCCAGCACATCTCGGTTGGAATATTATATACGTCTATAGCGTTATATATCCTAACCTAAGGCAGGCTAACATCTCGGATGCAGTACTTTCCGCCATTCCTGGCGTATCGGCACCTCCTTCTCGGTGGGAACATTATGCACGTTTATAACGTAACATAACCTAACCTAACACATCTAGCCCCTCGCTGGTAATGTTTTACAGAATCCCGTTCGTGACGTCCCGTACATCTCGGTTGGAATATTATATACGTCTGTAGCGTTATAGACCCTAACCTAAGGCAGGCTATCACCTCGGATGTAGTATTTTACAACATTCCTCCCGTATCAGCCCCTACATCCCGGTGGGAACATTATATAGGTCTATAACGTAATATAACCTAACCTATCACATCTACCCCCTCGCTGGTAATGTTTTACAGAGTCCCGTTCGTGTCGTCCCGTACGTCTCGGTTCGGACATTATATACGTCTAGAGCGTTATATATCCTAACCTAAGGCAGGCTATCATCTCGGATGCAGTATTTTACAACATGCCTGGCGTATCGGCCCCTACTTCTCGGTGGGAACATTATATACGTCTATAACGTATCACAACCTAACCTAACCCATCTAGCACCTCGCTGGTAATGTTTTACAGAATCCCGTTCCTGTCGTCCCGTACGTCTCGGTTGGGACATTATAAACGTCTACTGCGATATATATCCTAACGTAAGGCAGGCTAACATCTCGGATGTAGTATTTTACAACATTCCTGGCGTATCGGCCCCTATTTCTCGGTGGGAACATTATATACGTCTATAACGTATCACAACCTAACCTAACCCATCTAGCCCCTCGCTGGAAATGTTTTACAGAATCCCGTTCGTGCCGTCCCGTACGTCTCGGTTGGGACGTTATATACGTCTACAGCGATATATATCCCAACGTAAGGCAGGCTAACATCTCGGATGTAGTGTTTTACAACATTCCAGGCGTATCGGCCCCTACTTCTCGGTGGGAACATTATATTCGTCTATTACGTAATATAACCTAACCTAACACATCTAGGCACTCGCTGGTAATGTTTTACAGAATCTCGTTCGTGACGTCCCGCACATCTCGGTTGGAATATTATATACGTCTATAGCGTTATATATCCTAACCTAAGGCAGGCTATCATCTCGGATGTAGTATTTTACCACATTCCTGCCGTATCGGCCTCTACTTCTCGGTGGGAACATTATATTCGTGTATAACGTAACATAACCTAACCTAACCCATCTAGCCCCTCGCTGGTAATGTTTTACAGAATCCAGTTCGTTTCATCCCGTACGTCTCGGTTGGGACATTATAAACGTCTACAGCGATATATACCCTAACGTAAGGCAGGCTGACATCTCGGATGTTGTATTTTACAACATTCCTGGCGTATCGGCCCATACTTCTTGGTGGGAACATTATATAGGTCTATAACGTAATATAACCTAACCTAACACATCTAGCCCCTCGCTGGTAATGTTTTACAGAATCCCGTTCGTGACGTCCCGTACATCTCGGTTGGAATATTATATACGTCTATAGCGTTATATATCCTAACCTAAGGCAGGCTATCATTTCGGATGCAGTATTTTTCGCCATTCCTGGCGTATCGGCTCTACTTCTCGGTGGGAACATTATACACGTTTATAACGTAACATAACCTAACCTAACCCATCTAGTCCCTCGCTGGTAATATTTTACAGAATCGCGTTCGTGTCGTCCCGTACGTGTCGATTGGGATATTATATACGTCTATAGCGTTATATATCCTAACCTAAGGCAGGCTATCATCTCGGATGCAGTATTTTAAAACATTCCTGGCATATCGGCCCCTACTTCTCGGTGGGAACATTATATAGGTCTATAACGTAATATAACCTAACCGAACACATCTAGCCCCTCGCTGGTAATGTTTTACAGAATCCCGTTCGTGACGTCCCGTACATCTCGGTTGGAATATTATATACGTCTAGAGCGTTATATATCCTAACCTAAGGCAGGCTATCATCTCGGATGCAGTATTTTACAACATGCCTGGCGTATCGGCCCCTACTTCTCGGTGGGAACATTATATACGTCTATAACGTATCACAACCTAACCTAACCCATCTAGCACCTCGCTGGTAATGTTTTACAGAATCCCGATTGTGTCGTCCCGTACGTCTCGGTTGGTACATTATAAACGTCTACAGCGATATATATCCTAACGTAAGGCAGGTTAACATCTCGAATGTAGTATTTTACAACAAACCTGGTGTATCGGACTCTACTTCTCGGTGGAAACATTATATATTTCTATAACGTAACATAACCTAACCTAACCCATCTAGCACCTCGCTGGTAATGTTTTACAGAATCCCGTTCGTTTCGTCCCGTACATCTCGGTTGGAATATTATATACGTCTATAGCGTTATATATCTTAACCTAAAGCAGGCTATCATCTCGGATGTAGTATTTTACAACATTCCTGGCGTATCAGCCACTATTTCTCGGTGGGAACAATATATACGTCTATAACGTATCACATCCTAACCTAACCCATCTAGCCCCTCGCTGGTAATGTCTTACAGAATCCCGTTCCTGTCGTCCCGTACATCTCGGTTGGGACATTATAAACGTCTACAGCGATATATATCCTAAAGTAAGGCAGGCTAACATCTCGGATGTAGTATTTTACAACAATCCTGGTGTATCGGCCTCTACTTCTCGGTGGAAACATTATATTCGTCTATAACGTAACATAACCTAACCTAACCCATCTAGCCCCTCGCTGGTAATGTTTTACAGAATCCCGTTCGTTTCATCCCGTACATCTCGGTTGGGATATTATATACGTCTACAGCGTTATATATCCTAACCTAAGGCAGGCTGACATCTCGGATGTAGTATTTTACAACATTCCTGGCGTATCGGCCTCTACTTCTCGGTGGGAAGATTATATTCGTCTATAACGTGATATAACCTAACCTAACCCATCTAGCCCCTCGCTGGTAATGTTTTACAGAGTCCCGTTCGTGTCGTCCCGTACGTCTCGGTTGGGACATTATATACGTCTACAGCGTTATATATCCTAACCTAAGGCAGGCTATCATCTCGGATGTAGTATTTTACAACAATGCTGGTGTATCGGCCTCTACTTCTCGGTGGAAACATTATATTCGTCTATAACGTAACATAACCTAACCTAACCCATCTAGCCCCTCGCTGGTAATGTTTTACAGAATCCCGTTCGTGTTGTCCCGCACGTCTCGGTTGGGACATTATATACGTCTACAGCGTTATATATCCTAACCTAAGGCAGCCTATCATCTCGAATGCAGTATTTCACAACATTCCTGGCGTATCGGCCCCTACGTCTCGGTGGGAACATTATATACGTCTATAACGTATCACAACCTAACCTAACCCATCTAGCCCCTCGCTGGTAATGTTTTACAGAATCCCGTTCGTGCCGTCCCGTACGTCTCGGTTGGGACGTTATATACGTCTACAGCGATATATATCCCAACGTAAGGCAGGCTAGCATCTCGGATGTAGTGTGTTACAACATTCCAGGCGTATCGGCCCCTACTTCTCGGTGGGAACATTATATTCGTCTATTACGTAATATAACTTAACCTAACACATCTAGCCCCTCGCTGGTAATGTTTTACAGAATCCCGTTCGTGACGTCCCGTACATCTCGGTTGGAATATTATATACGTCTATAGCGATATATATCCTAACGTAAGGCAGGCTGACATCTCGGATGCAGTATTTTACGCCATTCCTGGCGTATCGGCTCTACTTCTCGGTGGGAACATTATACACGTCTATAACGTAACATAACCTAACCTAACCCATCTAGCCCCTCGCTGGTAATATTTTACAGAATCCCGTTCGTGTCGTTCCGTACGTCTCGATTGGGATATTATATACGTCTACAGCGTTATATATCCTAACCTAAGGCAGGCTATCATCTCGGATGCAGTATTTTACAACATTCCTGCGTATCGGCCCCTATTTCTCGATGGGAACATTATATACGTCTATAACGTATCACAACCTAACCTAACCCATCTAGCCCCTCGCTGGTAATGTTTTACAGAATCCCGTTCCTGTCGTCCCGTACATCTCGGTTGGGACATTATAAACGTCTACAGCGATATATATCCTAACGTAAGGCAGGTTAACATCTCGGATGTAGTATTTTACAACAAACCTGGTGTATCGGACTCTACTTCTCGGTGGAAACATTATATATTTCTATAACGTAACATAACCTAACCTAACCCATCTAGCACCTCGCTGGTAATGTTTTACAGAATCCCGTTCGTTTCGTCCCGTACATCTCGGTTGGAATATTATATACGTCTATAGCGTTATATATCTTAACCTAAAGCAGGCTATCATCTCGGATGTAGTATTTTACAACATTCCTGGCGTATCGGCCCCTACATCTCGGTGGGAACATTATATACGTCTATAACGTATCACATCCTAACCTAACCCATCTAGCCCCTCGCTGTTAACGTTTTACAGAATCCCGTTCCTGTCGTCCCGTACGTCTCGGTTGGAACATTATATACGTCTACAGCGTTATATATCCTAACCTAAGGCAGGCTAACATCTCGGATGCAGTACTTTCCGCCATTCCTGGCGTATCGGCACCTACTTCTCGGTGGGAACATTATGCACGTTTATAACGTAACATAACCTAACCTAACACATCTAGCCCCTCGCTGGTAATGTTTTACAGAATCCCGTTCGTGACGTCCCGTACATCTCGGTTGGAATATTATATACGTCTAGAGCGTTATATATCCTAACCTAAGGCAGGCTATCATCTCGGATGCAGTATCTTACAACATGCCTGGCGTATCGGCCCCTACTTCTCGGTAGGAACATTATATACATCTATAACGTATCACAACCTAACCTAACCCATCTAGCCCCTCGCTGGTAATGTTTTACAGAATCCCGTTCCTGTCGTCCCGTACGTCTCGGTTGGGAAATTATAAACGTCTACTGCGCTTTATATCCTAGCGTAAGGCAGGCTAACATCTCGGATGTAGTATTTTACAACATTCCTGGCGTATCGGCCCCTACGTCACGGTGGGAACATTATATTCGTCTATTACGTAATATAACCTAACCTAACACATCTAGGCACTCGCTGGTAATGTTTTACAGAATCTCGTTCGTGACGTCCCGCACATCTCGGTTGGAATATTATATACGTCTATAGCGTTATATATCTTAACCTAAAGCAGGCTATCATTTCGGATGTAGTATTTTACAACAATGCTGGTGTATCGGCCTCTACTTCTCGGTGGAAACATTATATTCGTCTATAACGTAACATAACCTAACCTAACCCATCTAGCCCCTCGCTGGTAATGTTTTACAGAATCCCGTTCGTGTCGTCCCGCACGTCTCGGTTGGGACATTATATACGTCTACAGCGATATATATCCTAACCTAAGGCAGCCTATCATCTCGGATGCAGTATTTTACAACATTCCTGGCGTATCGGACCCCACTTCTCGGTGGGAACATTATATAGGCCTATAACGTATTATAACCTAACCTATCACATCTAGCCCCTGGCTGCTAATGCTTTACAGAGTCCCGTTCGTGTCGTCCCGTACGTCTCGGTTGGGACATTATATACGTCTACAGCGTTATATATCCTAACCTAAGGCAGGCTATCATCTCGGATGTAGTATTTTACAACAGTCCTGGTGTATCGGCCTCTACTCGGTGGAAACATTATATTCGTCTATAACGTAACATAACCTAACCTAACCCATCTAGCCCCTCGCTGGTAATGTTTTACAGAATCCCGTTCGTTTCATCCCGTACATCTCGGTTGGGATATTATATACGTCTACAGCGTTATATATCCTAACCTAAGGCAGGCTAACATGTCGGATGCAGTACTTTCCGCCATTCCTGGCGTATCGGCACCTACTTCTCGGTGGGAACATTATGCACGTTTATAACGTAACATAACCTAACCTAACCCATCTAGCCCCCCGCTGGTAATATTTTACAGAATCGCTTTCGTGTCGTCCCGTACGTGTCGATTGGGATATTATATACGTCTATAGCGTTATATATCCTAACCTAAGGCAGGCTATCATCTCGGATGCAGTATTTTAAAACATTCCTGGCATATCGGCCCCTACTTCTCGGTGGGAACATTATATAGGTCTATAACGTAATATAACCTAACCGAACACATCTAGCCCCTCGCTGGTAATGTTTTACAGAATCCCGATTGTGTCGTCCCGTACGTCTCGGTTGGGACATTATAAACGTCTACAGCGATATATATCCTAACGTAAGGCAGGTTAACGTCTCGTATGTAGTATTTTACAACAAACCTGGTGTATCGGACTCTACTTCTCGGTGGAAACATTATATATTTCTATAATGTAACATAACCTAACCTAACCCATCTAGCACCTCGCTGGTAATGTTTTACAGAATCCCGTTCGTTTCGTCCCGTACATCTCGGTTGGAATATTATATACGTCTATAGCGTTATATATCTTAACCTAAAGCAGGCTATCATCTCGGATGTAGTATTTTACAACATTCCTGGCGTATCAACCCCTATTTCTCGGTGGGAACAATATATACGTCTATAACGTATCACATCCTAACCTAACCCATCTGGCCCCTCGCTGGTAATGTCTTACAGAATCCCGTTCCTGTCGTCCCGTACATCTCGGTTGGGACATTATAAACGTCTACAGCGATATATATCCTAAAGTAAGGCAGGCTAACATCTCGGATGTAGTATTTTACAACAATCCTGGTGTATCGGCCTCTACTTCTCGGTGGAAACATTATATTCGTCTATAACATAACATAACCTAACCTAACCCATCTAGCCCCTCGCTGGTAATGTTTTACAGAATCCCGTTCGTTTCATCCCGTACATCTCGGTTGGGATATTATATACGTCTACAGCGTTATATATCCTAACCTAAGGCAGGCTACCATCTCGGATGTAGTATTTTACAACAATGCTGGTGTATCGGCCTCTACTTCTCGGTGGAAACATTATATTCGTCTATAACGTAACATAACCTAACCTAACCCATCTAGCCCCTCGCTGGTAATGTTTTACAGAATCCCGTTCGTGACGTCCCGTACATCTCGGTTGGAATATTATATACGTCTATAGCGATATATATCCTAACGTAAGGCAGGCTGACATCTCGGATGCAGTATTATACGCCATTCCTGGCGTATCGGCTCTACTTCTCGGTGGGAACATTATACACGTCTATAACGTAACATAACCTAACCTAACCCATCTAGCACCTCGCTGGTAATGTTTTACAGAATCCCGTTCCTGCCGTCCCGTACGTCTCGGTTGGGACATTATAAACGTCTACTGCGATATATATCCTAACGTAAGGCAGGCTAACATCTCGGATGTAGTATTTTACAACATTCCTGGCGTATCGGCCTCTACTTCTCGGTGGGAACATTATACTCGTGTATAACGTAACATAACCTAACCTAACACATCTAGGCCCTCGCTGGTAATGTTTTACAGAATCACGTTCGTGACGTCCCGTACATCTCGGTTGGAATATTATATACGTCTATAGCGTTATATATACTAACCTAAGGCAGGCTATCATCTCGGATGTAGTGTTTTACAACATTCCTGGCGTATCGGCCCCTACTTCTCGGTAGGAACATTATATAGGTCTATAACGTAATATAACCTAACCGAACACATCTAGCCCCTCGCTGGTAATGTTTTACAGAATCCCGATTGTGTCGTCCCGTACGTCTCGGTTGGGACATTATAAACGTCTACAGCGATATATATCCTAACGTAAGGCAGGCTAACATCTCGGATGTAGTATTTTACAACAAACCTGGTGTATCGGACTCTACTTCTCGGTGGAAACATTATATATTTCTATAACGTAACATAACCTAACCTAACCCATCTAGCTCCTCGCTGGTAATTTTTTACAGAATCCCGTTCGTTTCGTCCCGTACATCTCGGTTGGAATATTATATACGTCTATAGCGTTATATATCTTAACCTAAAGCAGGCTATCATTTCGGATGTAGTATTTTACAACAATGCTGGTGTATCGGCCTCTACTTCTCGGTGGAAACATTATATTCGTCTATAACGTAACATAACCTAACCTAACCCATCTAGCCCCTCGCTGGTAATGTTTTACAGAATCCCGTTCGTGTCGTCCCGCACGTCTCGGTTGGGACATTATATACGTCTACAGCGTTATATATCCTAACCTAAGGCAGCCTATCATCTCGGATGCAGTATTTTACAACATTCCTGGCGTATCGGACCCTACTTCTCGGTGGGAACATTATATAGGCCTATAACGTATTATAACCTAACCTATCACATCTAGCCCCTCGCTGCTAATGCTTTACAGAGTCCCGTTCGTGTCGTCCCGTACGTCTCGGTTGGGACATTATATACGTCTACAGCGTTATATATCCTAACCTAAGGCAGGCTATCATCTCGGATGCAGTATTTCACAACATGCCTGGCGTATCGGCCCCTACGTCTCGGTGGGAACATTATATACGTCTATAACGTATCACAACCTAACCTAACCCATCTAGCCCCTCGCTGGTAATGTTTTACAGAATCCCGTTCGTGCCGTCCCGTACGTCTCGGTTGGGACGTTATATACGTCTACAGCGATATATATCCCAACGTAAGGCAGGCTAGCATCTCGGATGTAGTGTGTTACAACATTCCAGGCGTATCGGCCCCTACTTCTCGGTGGGAACATTATATTCGTCTATTACGTAATATAACCTAACCTAACACATCTAGGCACTCGCTGGTAATGTTTTACAGAATCTCGTTCGTGACGTCCCGCACATCTCGGTTGGAATATTATATACGTCTATAGCGTTATATATCCTAACCTAAGGCAGGCTATCATCTCGGATGTAGTATTTTACAACATTCCTGGCGTATCGGCCCCTATTTCTCGGTGGGAACATTATATACGTCTATAACGTATCACATCCTAACCTAACCCATCTAGCCCCTCGCTGTTAACGTTTTACAGAATCCCGTTCCTGTCGTCCCGTACGTCTCGGTTGGGACATTATATACGTCTACAGCGATATATATCCTAACCTAAGGCAGGCTATCATCTGGGATGTAGTGTTTTACAACATTCCTGGCGTATCGGCCCCTACTTCTCGGTGGGAACATTATATTCGTCTATTACGTAATATAACTTAACCTAACACATCTAGCCCCTCGCTGGTAATGTTTTACAGAATCCCGTTCGTGACGTCCCGTACATCTCGGTTGGAATATTATATACGTCTATAGCGATATATATCCTAACGTAAGGCAGGCTGACATCTCGGATGCAGTATCTTACGCCATTCCTGGCGTATCGGCTCTACTTCTCGGTGGGAACATTATACACGTCTATAACGTAACATAACCTAACCTGACCCATCTAGCCCCTCGCTGGTAATATTTTACAGAATCCCGTTCGTGTCGTTCCGTACGTCTCGATTGGGATATTATATACGTCTACAGCGTTATATATCCTAACCTAAGGCAGGCTAACATCTCGGATGTAGTATTTTACAACATTCCTGGCGTATCGGCCCCTACTCCTCGGTGGGAACATTATATTCGTCTATAACGTATCACAACCTAACCTAAACCATCTAGCCCCTCCCTGGTAATGTTTTACAGAATCCCGTCCCTGTCGTCCCGTACATCTCGGTTTGGACGTTATATACGTCTACAGCGATATATATCCCAACGTAAGGCAGGCTAGCATCTCGGATGTAGTGTGTTACAACATTCCAGGCGTATCGGCCCCTACTTCTCGGTGGGAACATTATATTCGTCTATTACGTAATATAACCTAACCTAACACATCTAGGCACTCGCTGGTAATGTTTTACAGAATCTCGTTCGTGACGTCCCGCACATCTCGGTTGGAATATTATATACGTCTATAGCGTTATATATCCTAACCTAAGGCAGGCTAACATCTCGGATGCAGTATTTTACAACAATCCTGGTGTATCGGCCTCTACTTCTCGGTGGAAACATTATATTCGTCTATAACATAACATAACCTAACCTAACCCATCTAGCCCCTCGCTGGTAATGTTTTACAGAATCCCGTTCGTTTCATCCCGTACATCTCGGTTGGGATATTATATACGTCTACAGCGTTATATATCCTAACCTAAGGCAGGCTGACATCTCGGATGGAGTATTTTACAACATTCCTGGCGTATCGGCCTCTACTTCTCGGTGGGAAGATTATATTCGTCTATAACGTGATATAACCTAACCTAACCCATCTAGCCCCTCGCTGGTAATGTTTTACAGAGTCCCGTTCGTGTCGTCCCGTACGTCTCGGTTGGGACATTATATACGTCTACAGCGTTATATATCCTAACCTAAGGCAGGCTACCATCTCGGATGTAGTATTTTACAACAATGCTGGTGTATCGGCCTCTACTTCTCGGTGGAAACATTATATTCGTCTATAACGTAACATAACCTAACCTAACCCATCTAGCCCCTCGCTGGTAATGTTTTACAGAATCCCGTTCGTGACGTCCCGTACATCTCGGTTGGAATATTATATACGTCTATAGCGATATATATCCTAACGTAAGGCAGGCTGACATCTCGGATGCAGTATTATACGCCATTCCTGGCGTATCGGCTCTACTTCTCGGTGGGAACATTATACACGTCTATAACGTAACATAACCTAACCTAACCCATCTAGCACCTCGCTGGTAATGTTTTACAGAATCCCGTTCCTGCCGTCCCGTACGTCTCGGTTGGGACATTATAAACGTCTACTGCGATATATATCCTAACGTAAGGCAGGCTAACATCTCGGATGTAGTATTTTACAACATTCCTGGCGTATCGGCCTCTACTTCTCGGTGGGAACATTATACTCGTGTATAACGTAACATAACCTAACCTAACACATCTAGGCCCTCGCTGGTAATGTTTTACAGAATCACGTTCGTGACGTCCCGTACATCTCGGTTGGAATATTATATACGTCTATAGCGTTATATATACTAACCTAAGGCAGGCTATCATCTCGGATGTAGTGTTTTACAACATTCCTGGCGTATCGGCCCCTACTTCTCGGTAGGAACATTATATAGGTCTATAACGTAATATAACCTAACCGAACACATCTAGCCCCTCGCTGGTAATGTTTTACAGAATCCCGATTGTGTCGTCCCGTACGTCTCGGTTGGGACATTATAAACGTCTACAGCGATATATATCCTAACGTAAGGCAGGCTAACATCTCGGATGTAGTATTTTACAACAAACCTGGTGTATCGGACTCTACTTCTCGGTGGAAACATTATATATTTCTATAACGTAACATAACCTAACCTAACCCATCTAGCTCCTCGCTGGTAATTTTTTACAGAATCCCGTTCGTTTCGTCCCGTACATCTCGGTTGGAATATTATATACGTCTATAGCGTTATATATCTTAACCTAAAGCAGGCTATCATTTCGGATGTAGTATTTTACAACAATGCTGGTGTATCGGCCTCTACTTCTCGGTGGAAACATTATATTCGTCTATAACGTAACATAACCTAACCTAACCCATCTAGCCCCTCGCTGGTAATGTTTTACAGAATCCCGTTCGTGTCGTCCCGCACGTCTCGGTTGGGACATTATATACGTCTACAGCGTTATATATCCTAACCTAAGGCAGCCTATCATCTCGGATGCAGTATTTTACAACATTCCTGGCGTATCGGACCCTACTTCTCGGTGGGAACATTATATAGGCCTATAACGTATTATAACCTAACCTATCACATCTAGCCCCTCGCTGCTAATGCTTTACAGAGTCCCGTTCGTGTCGTCCCGTACGTCTCGGTTGGGACATTATATACGTCTACAGCGTTATATATCCTAACCTAAGGCAGGCTATCATCTCGGATGCAGTATTTCACAACATGCCTGGCGTATCGGCCCCTACGTCTCGGTGGGAACATTATATACGTCTATAACGTATCACAACCTAACCTAACCCATCTAGCCCCTCGCTGGTAATGTTTTACAGAATCCCGTTCGTGCCGTCCCGTACGTCTCGGTTGGGACGTTATATACGTCTACAGCGATATACATCCCAACGTAAGGCAGGCTAGCATCTCGGATGTAGTGTGTTACAACATTCCAGGCGTATCGGCCCCTACTTCTCGGTGGGAACATTATATTCGTCTATTACGTAATATAACCTAACCTAACACATCTAGGCACTCGCTGGTAATGTTTTACAGAATCTCGTTCGTGACGTCCCGCACATCTCGGTTGGAATATTATATACGTCTATAGCGTTATATATCCTAACCTAAGGCAGGCTATCATCTCGGATGTAGTATTTTACAACATTCCTGGCGTATCGGCCCCTATTTCTCGGTGGGAACATTATATACGTCTATAACGTATCACATCCTAACCTAACCCATCTAGCCCCTCGCTGTTAACGTTTTACAGAATCCCGTTCCTGTCGTCCCGTACGTCTCGGTTGGGACATTGTATACGTCTACAGCGATATATATCCTAACCTAAGGCAGGCTATCATCTGGGATGTAGTGTTTTACAACATTCCTGGCGTATCGGCCCCTACTTCTCGGTGGGAACATTATATTCGTCTATTACGTAATATAACTTAACCTAACACATCTAGCCCCTCGCTGGTAATGTTTTACAGAATCCCGTTCGTGACGTCCCGTACATCTCGGTTGGAATATTATATACGTCTATAGCGATATATATCCTAACGTAAGGCAGGCTGACATCTCGGATGCAGTATTTTACGCCATTCCTGGCGTATCGGCTCTACTTCTCGGTGGGAACATTATACACGTCTATAACGTAACATAACCTAACCTGACCCATCTAGCCCCTCGCTGGTAATATTTTACAGAATCCCGTTCGTGTCGTTCCGTACGTCTCGATTGGGATATTATATACGTCTACAGCGTTATATATCCTAACCTAAGGCAGGCTAACATCTCGGATGTAGTATTTTACAACATTCCTGGCGTATCGGCCCCTACTCCTCGGTGGGAACATTATATTCGTCTATAACGTATCACAACCTAACCTAAACCATCTAGCCCCTCCCTGGTAATGTTTTACAGAATCCCGTCCCTGTCGTCCCGTACATCTCGGTTTGGACGTTATATACGTCTACAGCGATATATATCCCAACGTAAGGCAGGCTAGCATCTCGGATGTAGTGTGTTACAACATTCCAGGCGTATCGGCCCCTACTTCTCGGTGGGAACATTATATTCGTCTATTACGTAATATAACCTAACCTAACACATCTAGGCACTCGCTGGTAATGTTTTACAGAATCTCGTTCGTGACGTCCCGCACATCTCGGTTGGAATATTATATACGTCTATAGCGTTATATATCCTAACCTAAGGCAGGCTAACATCTCGGATGCAGTACTTTCCGCCATTCCTGGCGTATCGGCACCTTCTTCTCGGTGGGAACATTATGCACGTTTATAACGTAACATAACCTAACCTAACACATCTAGCCCCTCGCTGGTAATGTTTTACAGAATCCCGTTCGTGACGTCCCGTACATCTCGGTTGGAATATTATATACGTCTGTAGCGTTATAGACCCTAACCTAAGGCAGGCTATCACCTCGGATGTAGTATTTTACAACATTCCTCCCGTATCAGCCCCTACATCCCGGTGGGAACATTATATAGGTCTATAACGTAATATAACCTAACCTATCACATCTACCCCCTCGCTGGTAATGTTTTACAGAGTCCCGTTCGTGTCGTCCCGTACGTCTCGGTTCGGACATTATATACGTCTATAGCGATATATATCCTAACGTAAGGCAGGCTGACATCTCGGATGCAGTATTATACGCCATTCCTGGCGTATCGGCTCTACTTCTCGGTGGGAACATTATACACGTCTATAACGTAACATAACCTAACCTAACCCATCTAGCACCTCGCTGGTAATGTTTTACAGAATCCCGTTCCTGCCGTCCCGTACGTCTCGGTTGGGACATTATAAACGTCTACTGCGATATATATCCTAACGTAAGGCAGGCTAACATCTCGGATGTAGTATTTTACAACATTCCTGGCGTATCGGCCTCTACTTCTCGGTGGGAACATTATACTCGTGTATAACGTAACATAACCTAACCTAACACATCTAGGCCCTCGCTGGTAATGTTTTACAGAATCACGTTCGTGACGTCCCGTACATCTCGGTTGGAATATTATATACGTCTATAGCGTTATATATACTAACCTAAGGCAGGCTATCATCTCGGATGTAGTGTTTTACAACATTCCTGGCGTATCGGCCCCTACTTCTCGGTAGGAACATTATATAGGTCTATAACGTAATATAACCTAACCGAACACATCTAGCCCCTCGCTGGTAATGTTTTACAGAATCCCGATTGTGTCGTCCCGTACGTCTCGGTTGGGACATTATAAACGTCTACAGCGATATATATCCTAACGTAAGGCAGGCTAACATCTCGGATGTAGTATTTTACAACAAACCTGGTGTATCGGACTCTACTTCTCGGTGGAAACATTATATATTTCTATAACGTAACATAACCTAACCTAACCCATCTAGCTCCTCGCTGGTAATTTTTTACAGAATCCCGTTCGTTTCGTCCCGTACATCTCGGTTGGAATATTATATACGTCTATAGCGTTATATATCTTAACCTAAAGCAGGCTATCATTTCGGATGTAGTATTTTACAACAATGCTGGTGTATCGGCCTCTACTTCTCGGTGGAAACATTATATTCGTCTATAACGTAACATAACCTAACCTAACCCATCTAGCCCCTCGCTGGTAATGTTTTACAGAATCCCGTTCGTGTCGTCCCGCACGTCTCGGTTGGGACATTATATACGTCTACAGCGTTATATATCCTAACCTAAGGCAGCCTATCATCTCGGATGCAGTATTTTACAACATTCCTGGCGTATCGGACCCTACTTCTCGGTGGGAACATTATATAGGCCTATAACGTATTATAACCTAACCTATCACATCTAGCCCCTCGCTGCTAATGCTTTACAGAGTCCCGTTCGTGTCGTCCCGTACGTCTCGGTTGGGACATTATATACGTCTACAGCGTTATATATCCTAACCTAAGGCAGGCTATCATCTCGGATGCAGTATTTCACAACATGCCTGGCGTATCGGCCCCTACGTCTCGGTGGGAACATTATATACGTCTATAACGTATCACAACCTAACCTAACCCATCTAGCCCCTCGCTGGTAATGTTTTACAGAATCCCGTTCGTGCCGTCCCGTACGTCTCGGTTGGGACGTTATATACGTCTACAGCGATATATATCCCAACGTAAGGCAGGCTAGCATCTCGGATGTAGTGTGTTACAACATTCCAGGCGTATCGGCCCCTACTTCTCGGTGGGAACATTATATTCGTCTATTACGTAATATAACCTAACCTAACACATCTAGGCACTCGCTGGTAATGTTTTACAGAATCTCGTTCGTGACGTCCCGCACATCTCGGTTGGAATATTATATACGTCTATAGCGTTATATATCCTAACCTAAGGCAGGCTATCATCTCGGATGTAGTATTTTACAACATTCCTGGCGTATCGGCCCCTATTTCTCGGTGGGAACATTATATACGTCTATAACGTATCACATCCTAACCTAACCCATCTAGCCCCTCGCTGTTAACGTTTTACAGAATCCCGTTCCTGTCGTCCCGTACGTCTCGGTTGGGACATTGTATACGTCTACAGCGATATATATCCTAACCTAAGGCAGGCTATCATCTGGGATGTAGTGTTTTACAACATTCCTGGCGTATCGGCCCCTACTTCTCGGTGGGAACATTATATTCGTCTATTACGTAATATAACTTAACCTAACACATCTAGCCCCTCGCTGGTAATGTTTTACAGAATCCCGTTCGTGACGTCCCGTACATCTCGGTTGGAATATTATATACGTCTATAGCGATATATATCCTAACGTAAGGCAGGCTGACATCTCGGATGCAGTATTTTACGCCATTCCTGGCGTATCGGCTCTACTTCTCGGTGGGAACATTATACACGTCTATAACGTAACATAACCTAACCTGACCCATCTAGCCCCTCGCTGGTAATATTTTACAGAATCCCGTTCGTGTCGTTCCGTACGTCTCGATTGGGATATTATATACGTCTACAGCGTTATATATCCTAACCTAAGGCAGGCTAACATCTCGGATGTAGTATTTTACAACATTCCTGGCGTATCGGCCCCTACTCCTCGGTGGGAACATTATATTCGTCTATAACGTATCACAACCTAACCTAAACCATCTAGCCCCTCCCTGGTAATGTTTTACAGAATCCCGTCCCTGTCGTCCCGTACATCTCGGTTTGGACGTTATATACGTCTACAGCGATATATATCCCAACGTAAGGCAGGCTAGCATCTCGGATGTAGTGTGTTACAACATTCCAGGCGTATCGGCCCCTACTTCTCGGTGGGAACATTATATTCGTCTATTACGTAATATAACCTAACCTAACACATCTAGGCACTCGCTGGTAATGTTTTACAGAATCTCGTTCGTGACGTCCCGCACATCTCGGTTGGAATATTATATACGTCTATAGCGTTATATATCCTAACCTAAGGCAGGCTAACATCTCGGATGCAGTACTTTCCGCCATTCCTGGCGTATCGGCACCTTCTTCTCGGTGGGAACATTATGCACGTTTATAACGTAACATAACCTAACCTAACACATCTAGCCCCTCGCTGGTAATGTTTTACAGAATCCCGTTCGTGACGTCCCGTACATCTCGGTTGGAATATTATATACGTCTGTAGCGTTATAGACCCTAACCTAAGGCAGGCTATCACCTCGGATGTAGTATTTTACAACATTCCTCCCGTATCAGCCCCTACATCCCGGTGGGAACATTATATAGGTCTATAACGTAATATAACCTAACCTATCACATCTACCCCCTCGCTGGTAATGTTTTACAGAGTCCCGTTCGTGTCGTCCCGTACGTCTCGGTTCGGACATTATATACGTCTAGAGCGTTATATATCCTAACCTAAGGCAGGCTATCATCTCGGATGCAGTATTTTACAACATGCCTGGCGTATCGGCCCCTACTTCTCGGTGGGAACATTATATACGTCTATAACGTATCACAACCTAACCTAACCCATCTAGCACCTCGCTGGTAATGTTTTACAGAATCCCGTTCCTGTCGTCCCGTACGTCTCGGTTGGGACATTATAAACGTCTACTGCGATATATATCCTAACGTAAGGCAGGCTAACATCTCGGATGTAGTATTTTACAACATTCCTGGCGTATCGGCCCCTATTTCTCGGTGGGAACATTATATACGTCTACAGCGTTATATATCCTAACCTAAGGCAGGCTATCATCTCGGATGTAGTATTTTACAACATTTCTGGCGTATCGGCCCCTATTTCTCGGTGGGAACATTATATACGTCTATAACGTATCACATCCTAACCTAACCCATCTAGCCCCTCGCTGGTAATGTTTTACAGATTCCCGTTCCTGTCGTCCCGTACATCTCGGTTGGGATATTATATACGTCTATTGCGTTATATATCCTAACCTAAGGCAGGCTAACATCTCGGATGTAGTGTTTTACAACATTCCTGGCGAATCGGCCCCTACTTCTCGGTGGGAACATTATATAGGTTTATAACGTAATATAACCTAACCTATCACATCTACCCCTCGCTGCTAATGCTTTACAGAGTCCCGTTCGTGTCGTCCCGTACGTCTCGGTTGGGACATTATATACGTCTACAGCGTTATATATCCTAACCTAAGGCAGGCTATCATCTCGGATGCAGTATTTTACAACATGCCTGGCGTATCGGCCCCTACTTCTCGGTGGGAACATTATATACGTCTATAACGTATCACAACCTAACCTAACCCATCTAGCCCCTCGCTGGAAATGTTTTACAGAATCCCGTTCGTGCCGTCCCGTACGTCTCGGTTGGGACGTTATATACGTCTACAGCGATATATATCCCAACGTAAGGCAGGCTAACATCTCGGATGTAGTGTTTTACAACATTCCAGGCGTATCGGCCCCTACTTCTCGGTGGGAACATTATATTCGTCTATTACGTAATATAACCTAACCTAACACATCTAGGCACTCGCTGGTAATGTTTTACAGAATCTCGTTCGTGACGTCCCGCACATCTCGGTTGGAATATTATATACGTCTATAGCGTTATATATCCTAACCTAAGGCAGGCTATCATCTCGGATGTAGTATTTTACCACATTCCTGGCGTATCGGCCTCTACTTCTCGGTGGGAACATTATATTCGTGTATAACGTAACATAACCTAACCTAACCCATCTAGCCCCACGCTGGTAATGTTTTACAGAATCCAGTTCGTTTCATCCCGTACGTCTCGGTTGGGACATTATAAACGTCTACAGCGATATATACCCTAACGTAAGGCAGGCTGACATCTCGGATGTTGAATTTTACAACATTCCTGGCGTATCGGCCCATACTTCTTGGTGGGAACATTATATAGGTCTATAACGTAATATAACCTAACCTAACACATCTAGCCCGTCGCTGGTAATGTTTTACAGAATCCCGTTCGTGACGTCCCGTACATCTCGGTTGGAATATTATATACGTCTATAGCGTTATATATCCTAACCTAAGGCAGGCTATCATCTCGGATGCAGTATTTTTCGCCATTCCTGGCGTATCGGCTCTACTTCTCGGTGGGAACATTATACACGTTTATAACGTAACATAACCTAACCTAACCCATCTAGTCCTTCGCTGGTAATATTTTACAGAATCGCGTTCGTGTCGTCCCGTACGTGTCGATTGGGATATTATATACGTCTACTGCGATATATATCCTAGCGTAAGGCAGGCTAACATCTGGGATGTAGTATTTTACAACATTCCTGGCGTATCGGCCCCTACGTCACGGTGGGAACATTATATTCTTCTATAACGTAATATAACCTAACCTATCACATCTAGCCCCTCGCTGCTAATGCTTTACAGAGTCCCGTTCGTGTCGTCCCGTACGTCTCGGTTGGGACATTATATACGTCTACAGCGTTATATATCCTAACCTAAGGCAGGCTATCATCTCGGATGCAGTATTTTACAACATGCCTGGCGTATCGGCCCCTACTTCTCGGTGGGAACATTATATACGTCTATAACGTATCACAACCTAACCTAACCCATCTAGCCCCTCGCTGGAAATGTTTTACAGAATCCCGTTCGTGCCGTCCCGTACGTCTCGGTTGGGACGTTATATACGTCTACAGCGATATATATCCCAACGTAAGGCAGGCTAACATCTCGGATGTAGTGTTTTACAACATTCCAGGCGTATCGGCCCCTACTTCTCGGTGGGAACATTATATTCGTCTATTACGTAATATAACCTAACCTAACACATCTAGGCACTCGCTGGTAATGTTTTACAGAATCTCGTTCGTGACGTCCCGCACATCTCGGTTGGAATATTATATACGTCTATAGCGTTATATATCCTAACCTAAGGCAGGCTATCATCTCGGATGTAGTATTTTACCACATTCCTGGCGTATCGGCCTCTACTTCTCGGTGGGAACATTATATTCGTGTATAACGTAACATAACCTAACCTAACCCATCTAGCCCCACGCTGGTAATGTTTTACAGAATCCAGTTCGTTTCATCCCGTACGTCTCGGTTGGGACATTATAAACGTCTACAGCGATATATACCCTAACGTAAGGCAGGCTGACATCTCGGATGTTGTATTTTACAACATTCCTGGCGTATCGGCCCATACTTCTTGGTGGGAACATTATATAGGTCTATAACGTAATATAACCTAACCTAACACATCTAGCCCCTCGCTGGTAATGTTTTACAGAATCCCGTTCGTGACGTCCCGTACATCTCGGTTGGAATATTATATACGTCTATAGCGTTATATATCCTAACCTAAGGCAGGCTATCATTTCGGATGCAGTATTTTTCGCCATTCCTGGCGTATCGGCTCTACTTCTCGGTGGGAACATTATACACGTTTATAACGTAACATAACCTAACCTAGCCCATCTAGTCCCTCGATGGTAATATTTTACAGAATCGCGTTCGTGTCGTCCCGTACGTGTCGATTGGGATATTATATACGTCTATAGCGTTATATATCCTAACCTAAGGCAGGCTATCATCTCGGATGCAGTATTTTAAAACATTCCTGGCATATCGGCCCCTACTTCTCGGTGGGAACATTATATAGGTCTATAACGTAATATAACCTAACCGAACACATCTAGCCCCTCGCTGGTAATGTTTTACAGAATCCCGTTCGTGACGTCCCGTACATCTCGGTTGGAATATTATATACGTCTAGAGCGTTATATATCCGAACCTAAGGCAGGCTATCATCTCGGATGCAGTATCTTACAACATGCCTGGCGTATCGGCCCCTACTTCTCGGTAGGAACATTATATACGTCTACAACGTATCACAACCTAACCTAACCCATCTAGCCCCTCGCTGGTAATGTTTTACAGAATCCCGTTCCTGTCGTCCCGTACGTCTCGGTTGGGAAATTATAAACGTCTACTGCGATATATATCCTAGCGTAAGGCAGGCTAACATCTCGGATGTAGTATTTTACAACATTCCTGGCGTATCGGCCCCTACGTCACGGTGGGAACATTATATTCGTCTATGACGTAATATAACCTTACCTAACACATCTAGCCCCTCGCTTGTAATGTTTTACAGAATCCCGTTCCTGTCGTCCCGTACGTCTCGGTTGGGACATTATAAACGTCTACAGCGATATATATCCTAACCTAAGGCAGGCTAACATCTCGGATGTAGTATTTTACAACAATCCTGGTGTATCGGCCTCTACTCGGTGGAAACATTATATTCGTCTATAACGTAACATAACCTAACCTAACCCATCTAGCCCCTCGCTGGTAATGTTTTACAGAATCCCGTTCGTTTCATCCCGTACATCTCGGTTGGGATATTATATACGTCTACAGCGTTATATATCCTAACCTAAGGCAGGCTAACATGTCGGATGCAGTACTTTCCGCCATTCCTGGCGTATCGGCACCTACTTCTCGGTGGGAACATTATATAGGTCTATAACGTAATATAACCTAACCGAACACATCTAGCCCCTCGCTGGTAATGTTTTACAGAATCCCGATTGTGTCGTCCCGTACGTCTCGGTTGGGACATTATAAACGTCTACAGCGATATATATCCTAACGTAAGGCAGGTTAACATCTCGAATGTAGTATTTTACAACAAACCTGGTGTATCGGACTCTACTTCTCGGTGGAAACATTATATATTTCTATAACGTAACATAACCTAACCTAACCCATCTAGCACCTCGCTGGTAATGTTTTACAGAATCCCGTTCGTTTCGTCCCGTACATCTCGGTTGGAATATTATATACGTCTATAGCGTTATATATCTTAACCTAAAGCAGGCTATCATCTCGGATGTAGTATTTTACAACATTCCTGGCGTATCAGCCCCTATTTCTCGGTGGGAACAATATATACGTCTATAACGTATCACATCCTAACCTAACCCATCTGGCCCCTCGCTGGTAATGTCTTACAGAATCCCGTTCCTGTCGTCCCGTACATCTCGGTTGGGACATTATAAACGTCTACAGCGATATATATCCTAAAGTAAGGCAGGCTAACATCTCGGATGTAGTATTTTACAACAATCCTGGTGTATCGGCCTCTACTTCTCGGTGGAAACATTATATTCGTCTATAACGTAACATAACCTAACCTAACCCATCTAGCCCCTCGCTGGTAATGTTTTACAGAATCCCGTTCGTTTCATCCCGTACATCTCGGTTGGGATATTATATACGTCTACAGCGTTATATATCCTAACCTAAGGCAGGCTGACATCTCGGATGTAGTATTTTACAACAATGCTGGTGTATCGGCCTCTACTTCTCGGTGGAAACATTATATTCGTCTATAACGTAACATAACCTAACCTAACCCATCTAGCCCCTCGCTGGTAATGTTTTACAGAATCCCGTTCGTGTCGTCCCGCACGTCTCGGTTGGGACATTATATACGTCTACAGCGTTATATATCCTAACCTAAGGCAGCCTATCATCTCGAATGCAGTATTTTACAACATTCCTGGCGTATCGGACCCTACTTCTCGGTGGGAACACTATATAGGTCTATAACGTATTATAACCTAACCTATCACATCTAGCCCCTCGCTGCTAATGCTTTACAGAGTCCCGTTCGTGTCGTCCCGTACGTCTCGGTTGGGACATTATATACGTCTACAGCGTTATTTATCCTAACCTAAGGCAGGCTATCATCTCGGATGCAGTATTTCACAACATGCCTGGCGTATCGGCCCCTACGTCTCGGTGGGAACATTATATACGTCTATAACGTATCACAACCTAACCTAACCCATCTAGCCCCTCGCTGGTAATGTTTTACAGAATCCCGTTCGTGCCGTCCCGTACGTCTCGGTTGGGACGTTATATACGTCTACAGCGATATATATCCCAACGTAAGGCAGGCTAGCATCTCGGATGTAGTGTGTTACAACATTCCAGGCGTATCGGCCCCTACTTCTCGGTGGGAACATTATATTCGTCTATTACGTAATATAACTTAACCTAACACATCTAGCCCCTCGCTGGTAATGTTTTACAGAATCCCGTTCCTGTCGTCCCGTACATCTCGGTTGGGACATTATAAACGTCTACAGCGATATATATCCTAACGTAAGGCAGGTTAACATCTCGGATGTAGTATTTTACAACAAACCTGGTGTATCGGACTCTACTTCTCGGTGGAAACATTATATATTTCTATAACGTAACATAACCTAACCTAACCCATCTAGCACCTCGCTGGTAATGTTTTACAGAATCCCGTTCGTTTCGTCCCGTACATTAGGTTGGAATATTATATACGTCTATAGCGTTATATATCTTAACCTAAAGCAGGCTATCATCTCGGATGTAGTATTTTACAACATTCCTGGCGTATCGGCCCCTACATCTCGGTGGGAACATTATATACGTCTATAACGTATCACATCCTAACCTAACCCATCTAGCCCCTCGCTGTTAACGTTTTACAGAATCCCGTTCCTGTCGTCCCGTACGTCTCGGTTGGAACATTATATACGTCTACAGCGTTATATATCCTAACCTAAGGCAGGCTAACATCTCGGATGCAGTACTTTCCGCCATTCCTGGCGTATCGGCACCTACTTCTCGGTGGGAACATTATGCACGTTTATAACGTAACATAACCTAACCTAACACATCTAGCCCCTCGCTGGTAATGTTTTACAGAATCCCGTTCGTGACGTCCCGTACATCTCGGTTGGAATATTATATACGTCTAGAGCGTTATATATCCTAACCTAAGGCAGGCTATCATCTCGGATGCAGTATCTTACAACATGCCTGGCGTATCGGCCCCTACTTCTCGGTAGGAACATTATATACGTCTATAACGTATCACAACCTAACCTAACCCATCTAGCCCCTCGCTGGTAATGTTTTACAGAATCCCGTTCCTGTCGTCCCGTACGTCTCGGTTGGGAAATTATAAACGTCTACTGCGATATATATCCTAGCGTAAGGCAGGCTAACATCTCGGATGTAGTATTTTACAACATTCCTGGCGTATCGGCCCCTACGTCACGGTGGGAACATTATATTCGTCTATAACGTAATATAACCTTACCTAACACATCTAGCCCCTCGCTTGTAATGTTTTACAGAATCCCGTTCCTGTCGTCCCGTACGTCTCGGTTGGGACATTATAAACGTCTACAGCGATATATATCCTAACCTAAGGCAGGCTAACATCTCGGATGTAGTATTTTACAACAATCCTGGTGTATCGGCCTCTACTCGGTGGAAACATTATATTCGTCTATAACGTAACATAACCCAACCTAACCCATCTAGCCCCTCGCTGGTAATGTTTTACAGAATCCCGTTCGTTTCATCCCGTACATCTCGGTTGGGATATTATATACGTCTACAGCGTTATATATCCTAACCTAAGGCAGGCTAACATGTCGGATGCAGTACTTTCCGCCATTCCTGGCGTATCGGCACCTACTTCTCGGTGGGAACATTTTGCACGTTTATAACGTAACATAACCTAACCTAACCCATCTAGCCCCTCGCTGGTAATATTTTACAGAATCGCTTTCGTGTCGTCCCGTACGTGTCGATTGGGATATTATATACGTCTATAGCGTTATATATCCTAACCTAAGGCAGGCTATCATCTCGGATGCAGTATTTTAAAACATTCCTGGCATATCGGCCCCTACTTCTCGGTGGGAACATTATATAGGTCTATAACGTAATATAACCTAACCGAACACATCTAGCCCCTCGCTGGTAATGTTTTACAGAATCCAGATTGTGTCGTCCCGTACGTCTCGGTTGGGACATTATAAACGTCTACAGCGATATATATCCTAACGTAAGGCAGGTTAACATCTCGAATGTAGTATTTTACAACAAACCTGGTGTATCGGACTCTACTTCTCGGTGGAAACATTATATATTTCTATAACGTAACATAACCTAACCTAACCCATCTAGCACCTCGCTGGTAATGTTTTACAGAATCCCGTTCGTTTCGTCCCGTACATCTCGGTTGGAATATTATATACGTCTATAGCGTTATATATCTTAACCTAAAGCAGGCTATCATCTCGGATGTAGTATTTTACAACATTCCTGGCGTATCAGCCCCTATTTCTCGGTGGGAACAATATATACGTCTATAACGTATCACATCCTAACCTAACCCATCTGGCCCCTCGCTGGTAATGTCTTACAGAATCCCGTTCCTGTCGTCCCGTACATCTCGGTTGGGACATTATAAACGTCTACAGCGATATATATCCTAAAGTAAGGCAGGCTAACATCTCGGATGTAGTATTTTACAACAATCCTGGTGTATCGGCCTCTACTTCTCGGTGGAAACATTATATTCGTCTATAACATAACATAACCTAACCTAACCCATCTAGCCCCTCGCTGGTAATGTTTTACAGAATCCCGTTCGTTTCATCCCGTACATCTCGGTTGGGATATTATATACGTCTACAGCGTTATATATCCTAACCTAAGGCAGGCTGACATCTCGGATGGAGTATTTTACAACATTCCTGGCGTATCGGCCTCTACTTCTCGGTGGGAAGATTATATTCGTCTATAACGTGATATAACCTAACCTAACCCATCTAGCCCCTCGCTGGTAATGTTTTACAGAATCCCGATTGTGTCGTCCCGTACGTCTCGGTTGGGACATTATAAACGTCTACAGCGATATATATCCTAACGTAAGGCAGGCTAACATCTCGGATGTAGTATTTTACAACAAACCTGGTGTATCGGACTCTACTTCTCGGTGGAAACATTATATATTTCTATAACGTAACATAACCTAACCTAACCCATCTAGCTCCTCGCTGGTAATTTTTTACAGAATCCCGTTCGTTTCGTCCCGTACATCTCGGTTGGAATATTATATACGTCTATAGCGTTATATATCTTAACCTAAAGCAGGCTATCATTTCGGATGTAGTATTTTACAACAATGCTGGTGTATCGGCCTCTACTTCTCGGTGGAAACATTATATTCGTCTATAACGTAACATAACCTAACCTAACCCATCTAGCCCCTCGCTGGTAATGTTTTACAGAATCCCGTTCGTGTCGTCCCGCACGTCTCGGTTGGGACATTATATACGTCTACAGCGTTATATATCCTAACCTAAGGCAGCCTATCATCTCGGATGCAGTATTTCACAACATGCCTGGCGTATCGGCCCCTACGTCTCGGTGGGAACATTATATACGTCTATAACGTATCACAACCTAACCTAACCCATCTAGCCCCTCGCTGGTAATGTTTTACAGAATCCCGTTCGTGCCGTCCCGTACGTCTCGGTTGGGACGTTATATACGTCTACAGCGATATATATCCTAACCTAAGGCAGGCTATCATCTGGGATGTAGTGTTTTACAACATTCCTGGCGTATCGGCCCCTACTTCTCGGTGGGAACATTATATTCGTCTATAACGTAATATAACTTAACCTAACACATCTAGCCCCTCGCTGGTAATGTTTTACAGAATCCCGTTCGTGACGTCCCGTACATCTCGGTTGGAATATTATATACGTCTATAGCGATATATATCCTAACGTAAGGCAGGCTGACATCTCGGATGCAGTATTTTACGCCATTCCTGGCGTATCGGCTCTACTTCTCGGTGGGAACATTATACACGTCTATAACGTAACATAACCTAACCTGACCCATCTAGCCCCTCGCTGGTAATATTTTACAGAATCCCGTTCGTGTCGTTCCGTACGTCTCGATTGGGATATTATATACGTCTACAGCGTTATATATCCTAACCTAAGGCAGGCTAACATCTCGGATGTAGTATTTTACAACATTCCTGGCGTATCGGCCCCTACTCCTCGGTGGGAACATTATATTCGTCTATAACGTATCACAACCTAACCTAAACCATCTAGCCCCTCCCTGGTAATGTTTTACAGAATCCCGTCCCTGTCGTCCCGTACATCTCGGTTTGGACGTTATATACGTCTACAGCGATATATATCCCAACGTAAGGCAGGCTAGCATCTCGGATGTAGTGTGTTACAACATTCCAGGCGTAACGGCCCCTACTTCTCGGTGGGAACATTATATTCGTCTATTACGTAATATAACCTAACCTAACACATCTAGGCACTCGCTGGTAATGTTTTACAGAATCTCGTTCGTGACGTCCCGCACATCTCGGTTGGAATATTATATACGTCTATAGCGTTATATATCCTAACCTAAGGCAGGCTAACATCTCGGATGCAGTACTTTCCGCCATTCCTCGCGTATCGGCACCTTCTTCTCGGTGGGAACATTATGCACGTTTATAACGTAACATAACCTAACCTAACACATCTAGCCCCTCGCTGGTAATGTTTTACAGAATCTCGTTCGTGACGTCCCGCACATCTCGGTTGGAATATTATATACGTCTATAGCGTTATATATCCTAACCTAAGGCAGGCTAACATCTCGGATGCAGTACTTTCCGCCATTCCTGGCGTATCGGCACCTTCTTCTCGGTGGGAACATTATGCACGTTTATAACGTAACATAACCTAACCTAACACATCTAGCCCCTCGCTGGTAATGTTTTACAGAATCCCGTTCGTGACGTCCCGTACATCTCGGTTGGAATATTATATACGTCTGTAGCGTTATAGAAACTAACCTAAGGCAGGCTATCACCTCGGATGTAGTATTTTACAACATTCCTCCCGTATCAGCCCCTACATCCCGGTGGGAACATTATATAGGTCTATAACGTAATATAACCTAACCTATCACATCTACCCCCTCGCTGGTAATGTTTTACAGAGTCCCGTTCGTGTCGTCCCGTACGTCTCGGTTCGGACATTATATACGTCTAGAGCGTTATATATCCTAACCTAAGGCAGGCTATCATCTCGGATGCAGTATTTTACAACATGCCTGGCGTATCGGCCCCTACTTCTCGGTGGGAACATTATATACGTCTATAACGTATCACAACCTAACCTAACCCATCTAGCACCTCGCTGGTAATGTTTTACAGAATCCCGTTCCTGTCGTCCCGTACGTCTCGGTTGGGACATTATAAACGTCTACTGCGATATATATCCTAACGTAAGGCAGGCTAACATCTCGGATGTAGTATTTTACAACATTCCTGGCGTATCGGCCCCTATTTCTCGGTGGGAACATTATATACGTCTACAGCGTTATATATCCTAACCTAAGGCAGGCTATCATCTCGGATGTAGTATTTTACAACATTTCTGGCGTATCGGCCCCTATTTCTCGGTGGGAACATTATATACGTCTATAACGTATCACATCCTAACCTATCCCATCTAGCCCCTCGCTGGTAATGTTTTACAGATTCCCGTTCCTGTCGTCCCGTACATCTCGGTTGGGATATTATATACGTCTATTGCGTTATATATCCTAACCTAAGGCAGGCTAACATCTCGGATGTAGTGTTTTACAACATTCCTGGCGTATCGGCCCCTACTTCTCGGTGGGAACATTATATAGGTTTATAACGTAATATAACCTAACCTATCACATCTAGCCCCTCGCTGCTAATGCTTTACAGAGTCCCGTTCGTGTCGTCCCGTACGTCTCGGTTGGGACATTATATACGTCTACAGCGTTATATATCCTAACCTAAGGCAGGCTATCATCTCGGATGCAGTATTTTACAACATGCCTGGCGTATCGGCCCCTACTTCTCGGTGGGAACATTATATACGTCTATAACGTATCACAACCTAACCTAACCCATCTAGCCCCTCGCTGGAAATGTTTTACAGAATCCCGTTCGTGCCGTCCCGTACGTCTCGGTTGGGACGTTATATACGTCTACAGCGATATATATCCCAACGTAAGGCAGGCTAACATCTCGGATGTAGTGTTTTACAACATTCCAGGCGTATCGGCCCCTACTTCTCGGTGGGAACATTATATTCGTCTATTACGTAATATAACCTAACCTAACACATCTAGGCACTCGCTGGTAATGTTTTACAGAATCTCGTTCGTGACGTCCCGCACATCTCGGTTGGAATATTATATACGTCTATAGCGTTATATATCCTAACCTAAGGCAGGCTATCATCTCGGATGTAGTATTTTACCACATTCCTGGCGTATCGGCCTCTACTTCTCGGTGGGAACATTATATTCGTGTATAACGTAACATAACCTAACCTAACCCATCTAGCCCCACGCTGGTAATGTTTTACAGAATCCAGTTCGTTTCATCCCGTACGTCTCGGTTGGGACATTATAAACGTCTACAGCGATATATACCCTAACGTAAGGCAGGCTGACATCTCGGATGTTGTATTTTACAACATTCCTGGCGTATCGGCCCATACTTCTTGGTGGGAACATTATATAGGTCTATAACGTAATATAACCTAACCTAACACATCTAGCCCGTCGCTGGTAATGTTTTACAGAATCCCGTTCGTGACGTCCCGTACATCTCGGTTGGAATATTATATACGTCTATAGCGTTATATATCCTAACCTAAGGCAGGCTATCATCTCGGATGCAGTATTTTTCGCCATTCCTGGCGTATCGGCTCTACTTCTCGGTGGGAACATTATACACGTTTATAACGTAACATAACCTAACCTAACCCATCTAGTCCTTCGCTGGTAATATTTTACAGAATCGCGTTCGTGTCGTCCCGTACGTGTCGATTGGGATATTATATACGTCTACTGCGATATATATCCTAGCGTAAGGCAGGCTAACATCTCGGATGTAGTATTTTACAACATTCCTGGCGTATCGGCCCCTACGTCACGGTGGGAACATTATATTCGTCTATAACGTAATATAACCTAACCTATCACATCTAGCCCCTCGCTGCTAATGCTTTACAGAGTCCCGTTCGTGTCGTCCCGTACGTCTCGGTTGGGACATTATATACGTCTACAGCGTTATATATCCTAACCTAAGGCAGGCTATCATCTCGGATGCAGTATTTTACAACATGCCTGGCGTATCGGCCCCTACTTCTCGGTGGGAACATTATATACGTCTATAACGTATCACAACCTAACCTAACCCATCTATCCCCTCGCTGGAAATGTTTTACAGAATCCCGTTCGTGCCGTCCCGTACGTCTCGGTTGGGACGTTATATACGTCTACAGCGATATATATCCCAACGTAAGGCAGGCTAACATCTCGGATGTAGTGTTTTACAACATTCCAGGCGTATCGGCCCCTACTTCTCGGTGGGAACATTATATTCGTCTATTACGTAATATAACCTAACCTAACACATCTAGGCACTCGCTGGTAATGTTTTACAGAATCTCGTTCGTGACGTCCCGCACATCTCGGTTGGAATATTATATACGTCTATAGCGTTATATATCCTAACCTAAGGCAGGCTATCATCTCGGATGTAGTATTTTACCACATTCCTGGCGTATCGGCCTCTACTTCTCGGTGGGAACATTATATTCGTGTATAACGTAACATAACCTAACCTAACCCATCTAGCCCCACGCTGGTAATGTTTTACAGAATCCAGTTCGTTTCATCCCGTACGTCTCGGTTGGGACATTATAAACGTCTACAGCGATATATACCCTAACGTAAGGCAGGCTGACATCTCGGATGTTGTATTTTACAACATTCCTGGCGTATCGGCCCATACTTCTTGGTGGGAACATTATATAGGTCTATAACGTAATATAACCTAACCTAACACATCTAGCCCCTCGCTGGTAATGTTTTACAGAATCCCGTTCGTGACGTCCCGTACATCTCGGTTGGAATATTATATACGTCTATAGCGTTATATATCCTAACCTAAGGCAGGCTATCATTTCGGATGCAGTATTTTTCGCCATTCCTGGCGTATCGGCTCTACTTCTCGGTGGGAACATTATACACGTTTATAACGTAACATAACCTAACCTAGCCCATCTAGTCCCTCGCTGGTAATATTTTACAGAATCGCGTTCGTGTCGTCCCGTACGTGTCGATTGGGATATTATATACGTCTATAGCGTTATATATCCTAACCTAAGGCAGGCTATCATCTCGGATGCAGTATTTTAAAACATTCCTGGCATATCGGCCCCTACTTCTCGGTGCGAACATTATATAGGTCTATAACGTAATATAACCTAACCGAACACATCTAGCCCCTCGCTGGTAATGTTTTACAGAATCCCGTTCGTGACGTCCCGTACATCTCGGTTGGAATATTATATACGTCTAGAGCGTTATATATCCGAACCTAAGGCAGGCTATCATCTCGGATGCAGTATCTTACAACATGCCTGGCGTATCGGCCCCTACTTCTCGGTAGGAACATTATATACGTCTATAACGTATCACAACCTAACCTAACCCATCTAGCCCCTCGCTGGTAATGTTTTACAGAATCCCGTTCCTGTCGTCCCGTACGTCTCGGTTGGGAAATTATAAACGTCTACTGCGATATATATCCTAGCGTAAGGCAGGCTAACATCTCGGATGTAGTATTTTACAACATTCCTGGCGTATCGGCCCCTACGTCACGGTGGGAACATTATATTCGTCTATAACGTAATATAACCTTACCTAACACATCTAGCCCCTCGCTTGTAATGTTTTACAGAATCCCGTTCCTGTCGTCCCGTACGTCTCGGTTGGGACATTATAAACGTCTACAGCGATATATATCCTAACCTAAGGCAGGCTAACATCTCGGATGTAGTATTTTACAACAATCCTGGTGTATCGGCCTCTACTCGGTGGAAACATTATATTCGTCTATAACGTAACATAACCTAACCTAACCCATCTAGCCCCTCGCTGGTAATGTTTTACAGAATCCCGTTCGTTTCATCCCGTACATCTCGGTTGGGATATTATATACGTCTACAGCGTTATATATCCTAACCTAAGGCAGGCTAACATGTCGGATGCAGTACTTTCCGCCATTCCTGGCGTATCGGCACCTACTTCTCGGTGGGAACATTATGCACGTTTATAACGTAACATAACCTAACCTAACCCATCTAGCCCCTCGCTGGTAATATTTTACAGAATCGCTTTCGTGTCGTCCCGTACGTGTCGATTGGGATATTATATACGTCTATAGCGTTATATATCCTAACCTAAGGCAGGCTATCATCTCGGATGCAGTATTTTAAAACATTCCTGGCATATCGGCCCCTACTTCTCGGTGGGATCATTATATAGGTCTATAACGTAATATAACCTAACCGAACACATCTAGCCCCTCGCTGGTAATGTTTTACAGAATCCCGATTGTGTCGTCCCGTACGTCTCGGTTGGGACATTATAAACGTCTACAGCGATATATATCCTAACGTAAGGCAGGTTAACATCTCGAATGTAGTATTTTACAACAAACCTGGTGTATCGGACTCTACTTCTCGGTGGAAACATTATATATTTCTATAACGTAACATAACCTAACCTAACCCATCTAGCACCTCGCTGGTAATGTTTTACAGAATCCCGTTCGTTTCGTCCCGTACATCTCGGTTGGAATATTATATACGTCTATAGCGTTATATATCTTAACCTAAAGCAGGCTATCATCTCGGATGTAGTATTTTACAACATTCCTGGCGTATCAGCCCCTATTTCTCGGTGGGAACAATATATACGTCTATAACGTATCACATCCTAACCTAACCCATCTGGCCCCTCGCTGGTAATGTCTTACAGAATCCCGTTCCTGTCGTCCCGTACATCTCGGTTGGGACATTATAAACGTCTACAGCGATATATATCCTAAAGTAAGGCAGGCTAACATCTCGGATGTAGTATTTTACAACAATCCTGGTGTATCGGCCTCTACTTCTCGGTGGAAACATTATATTCGTCTATAACGTAACATAACCTAACCTAACCCATCTAGCCCCTCGCTGGTAATGTTTTACAGAATCCCGTTCGTTTCATCCCGTACATCTCGGTTGGGATATTATATACGTCTACAGCGTTATATATCCTAACCTAAGGCAGGCTGACATCTCGGATGTAGTATTTTACAACAATGCTGGTGTATCGGCCTCTACTTCTCGGTGGAAACATTATATTCGTCTATAACGTAACATAACCTAACCTAACCCATCTAGCCCCTCGCTGGTAATGTTTTACAGAATCCCGTTCGTGTCGTCCCGCACGTCTCGGTTGGGACATTATATACGTCTACAGCGTTATATATCCTAACCTAAGGCAGCCTATCATCTCGAATGCAGTATTTTACAACATTCCTGCGTATCGGCCCCTATTTCTCGGTGGGAACATTATATACGTCTATAACGTATCACAACCTAACCTAACCCATCTAGCCCCTCGCTGGTAATGTTTTACAGAATCCCGTTCCTGTCGTCCCGTACATCTCGGTTGGGACATTATAAACGTCTACAGCGATATATATCCTAACGTAAGGCAGGTTAACATCTCGGATGTAGTATTTTACAACAAACCTGGTGTATCGGACTCTACTTCTCGGTGGAAACATTATATATTTCTATAACGTAACATAACCTAACCTAACCCATCTAGCACCTCGCTGGTAATGTTTTACAGAATCCCGTTCGTTTCGTCCCGTACATTAGGTTGGAATATTATATACGTCTATAGCGTTATATATCTTAACCTAAAGCAGGCTATCATCTCGGATGTAGTATTTTACAACATTCCTGGCGTATCGGCCCCTACATCTCGGTGGGAACATTATATACGTCTATAACGTATCACATCCTAACCTAACCCATCTAGCCCCTCGCTGTTAACGTTTTACAGAATCCCGTTCCTGTCGTCCCGTACGTCTCGGTTGGAACATTATATACGTCTACAGCGTTATATATCCTAACCTAAGGCAGGCTAACATCTCGGATGCAGTACTTTCCGCCATTCCTGGCGTATCGGCACCTACTTCTCGGTGGGAACATTATGCACGTTTATAACGTAACATAACCTAACCTAACACATCTAGCCCCTCGCTGGTAATGTTTTACAGAATCCCGTTCGTGACGTCCCGTACATCTCGGTTGGAATATTATATACGTCTAGAGCGTTATATATCCTAACCTAAGGCAGGCTATCATCTCGGATGCAGTATCTTACAACATGCCTGGCGTATCGGCCCCTACTTCTCGGTAGGAACATTATATACGTCTATAACGTATCACAACCTAACCTAACCCATCTAGCCCCTCGCTGGTAATGTTTTACAGAATCCCGTTCCTGTCGTCCCGTACGTCTCGGTTGGGAAATTATAAACGTCTACTGCGATATATATCCTAGCGTAAGGCAGGCTAACATCTCGGATGTAGTATTTTACAACATTCCTGGCGTATCGGCCCCTACGTCACGGTGGGAACATTATATTCGTCTATAACGTAATATAACCTTACCTAACACATCTAGCCCCTCGCTTGTAATGTTTTACAGAATCCCGTTCCTGTCGCCCCGTACGTCTCGGTTGGGACATTATAAACGTCTACAGCGATATATATCCTAACCTAAGGCAGGCTAACATCTCGGATGTAGTATTTTACAACAATCCTGGTGTATCGGCCTCTACTCGGTGGAAACATTATATTCGTCTATAACGTAACATAACCTAACCTAACCCATCTAGCCCCTCGCTGGTAATGTTTTACAGAATCCCGTTCGTTTCATCCCGTACATCTCGGTTGGGATATTATATACGTCTACAGCGTTATATATCCTAACCTAAGGCAGGCTAACATGTCGGATGCAGTACTTTCCGCCATTCCTGGCGTATCGGCACCTACTTCTCGGTGGGAACATTATGCACGTTTATAACGTAACATAACCTAACCTAACACATCTAGCCCCTCGCTGGTAATGTTTTACAGAATCCCGTTCGTGACGTCCCGTACATCTCGGTTGGAATATTATATACGTCTGTAGCGTTATAGACCCTAACCTAAGGCAGGCTATCACCTCGGATGTAGTACTTTCCGCCATTCCTGGCGTATCGGCACCTACTTCTCGGTGGGAACATTATGCACGTTTATAACGTAACATAACCTAACCTAACACATCTAGCCCCTCGCTGGTAATGTTTTACAGAATCCCGTTCGTGACGTCCCGTACATCTCGGTTGGAATATTATATACGTCTAGAGCGTTATATATCCTAACCTAAGGCAGGCTATCATCTCGGATGCAGTATCTTACAACATGCCTGGCGTATCGGCCCCTACTTCTCGGTAGGAACATTATATACGTCTATAACGTATCACAACCTAACCTAACCCATCTAGCCCCTCGCTGGTAATGTTTTACAGAATCCCGTTCCTGTCGTCCCGTACGTCTCGGTTGGGAAATTATAAACGTCTACTGCGATATATATCCTAGCGTAAGGCAGGCTAACATCTCGGATGTAGTATTTTACAACATTCCTGGCGTATCGGCCCCTATTTCTCGGTGGGAACATTATATACGTCTACAGCGTTATATATCCTAACCTAAGGCAGGCTATCATCTCGGATGTAGTATTTTACAACATTTCTGGCGTATCGGCCCCTATTTCTCGGTGGGAACATTATATACGTCTATAACGTATCACATCCTAACCTAACCCATCTAGCCCCTCGCTGGTAATGTTTTACAGATTCCCGTTCCTGTCGTCCCGTACGTCTCGGTTGGGACATTATATACGTCTACAGCGTTATATATCCTAACCTAAGGCAGGCTATCATCTCGGATGCAGTATTTTACAACATGCCTGGCGTATCGGCCCCTACTTCTCGGTGGGAACATTATATACGTCTATAACGTATCACAACCTAACCTAACCCATCTAGCCCCTCGCTGGAAATGTTTTACAGAATCCCGTTCGTGCCGTCCCGTACGTCTCGGTTGGGACATTATAAACGTCTACAGCGATATATATCCTAACCTAAGGCAGGCTAACATGTCGGATGTAGTGTTTTACAACATTCCAGGCGGATCGGCCCCTACTTCTCGGTGGGAACATTATATTCGTCTATTACGTAATATAACCTAACCTAACACATCTAGGCACTCGCTGGTAATGTTTTACAGAATCTCGTTCGTGACGTCCCGCACATCTCGGTTGGAATATTATATACGTCTATAGCGTTATATATCCTAACCTAAGGCAGGCTATCATCTCGGATGTAGTATTTTACCACATTCCTGGCGTATCGGCCTCTACTTCTCGGTGGGAACATTATATTCGTGTATAACGTAACATAACCTAACCTAACCCATCTAGCCCCACGCTGGTAATGTTTTACAGAATCCAGTTCGTTTCATCCCGTACGTCTCGGTTGGGACATTATAAACGTCTACAGCGATATATACCCTAACGTAAGGCAGGCTGACATCTCGGATGTTGTATTTTACAACATTCCTGGCGTATCGGCCCATACTTCTTGGTGGGAACATTATATAGGTCTATAACGTAATATAACCTAACCTAACACATCTAGCCCGTCGCTGGTAATGTTTTACAGAATCCCGTTCGTGACGTCCCGTACATCTCGGTTGGAATATTATATACGTCTATAGCGTTATATATCCTAACCTAAGGCAGGCTATCATCTCGGATGCAGTATTTTTCGCCATTCCTGGCGTATCGGCTCTACTTCTCGGTGGGAACATTATACACGTTTATAACGTAACATAACCTAACCTAACCCATCTAGTCCTTCGCTGGTAATATTTTACAGAATCGCGTTCGTGTCGTCCCGTACGTGTCGATTGGGATATTATATACGTCTACTGCGATATATATCCTAGCGTAAGGCAGGCTAACATCTCGGATGTAGTATTTTACAACATTCCTGGCGTATCGGCCCCTACGTCACGGTGGGAACATTATATTCGTCTATAACGTAATATAACCTAACCTATCACATCTAGCCCCTCGCTGCTAATGCTTTACAGAGTCCCGTTCGTGTCGTCCCGTACGTCTCGGTTGGGACATTATATACGTCTACAGCGTTATATATCCTAACCTAAGGCAGGCTATCATCTCGGATGCAGTATTTTACAACATGCCTGGCGTATCGGCCCCTACTTCTCGGTGGGAACATTATATACGTCTATAACGTATCACAACCTAACCTAACCCATCTAGCCCCTCGCTGGAAATGTTTTACAGAATCCCGTTCGTGCCGTCCCGTACGTCTCGGTTGGGACGTTATATACGTCTACAGCGATATATATCCCAACGTAAGGCAGGCTAACATCTCGGATGTAGTGTTTTACAACATTCCAGGCGTATCGGCCCCTACTTCTCGGTGGGAACATTATATTCGTCTATTACGTAATATAACCTAACCTAACACATCTAGGCACTCGCTGGTAATGTTTTACAGAATCTCGTTCGTGACGTCCCGCACATCTCGGTTGGAATATTATATACGTCTATAGCGTTATATATCCTAACCTAAGGCAGGCTATCATCTCGGATGTAGTATTTTACCACATTCCTGGCGTATCGGCCTCTACTTCTCGGTGGGAACATTATATTCGTGTATAACGTAACATAACCTAACCTAACCCATCTAGCCCCACGCTGGTAATGTTTTACAGAATCCAGTTCGTTTCATCCCGTACGTCTCGGTTGGGACATTATAAACGTCTACAGCGATATATACCCTAACGTAAGGCAGGCTGACATCTCGGATGTTGTATTTTACAACATTCCTGGCGTATCGGCCCATACTTCTTGGTGGGAACATTATATAGGTCTATAACGTAATATAACCTAACCTAACACATCTAGCCCGTCGCTGGTAATGTTTTACAGAATCCCGTTCGTGACGTCCCGTACATCTCGGTTGGAATATTATATACGTCTATAGCGTTATATATCCTAACCTAAGGCAGGCTATCATCTCGGATGCAGTATTTTTCGCCATTCCTGGCGTATCGGCTCTACTTCTCGGTGGGAACATTATACACGTTTATAACGTAACATAACCTAACCTAACCCATCTAGTCCTTCGCTGGTAATATTTTACAGAATCGCGTTCGTGTCGTCCCGTACGTGTCGATTGGGATATTATATACGTCTACTGCGATATATATCCTAGCGTAAGGCAGGCTAACATCTCGGATGTAGTATTTTACAACATTCCTGGCGTATCGGCCCCTACGTCACGGTGGGAACATTATATTCGTCTATAACGTAATATAACCTAACCTATCACATCTAGCCCCTCGCTGCTAATGCTTTACAGAGTCCCGTTCGTGTCGTCCCGTACGTCTCGGTTGGGACATTATATACGTCTACAGCGTTATATATCCTAACCTAAGGCAGGCTATCATCTCGGATGCAGTATTTTACAACATGCCTGGCGTATCGGCCCCTACTTCTCGGTGGGAACATTATATACGTCTATAACGTATCACAACCTAACCTAACCCATCTATCCCCTCGCTGGAAATGTTTTACAGAATCCCGTTCGTGCCGTCCCGTACGTCTCGGTTGGGACGTTATATACGTCTACAGCGATATATATCCCAACGTAAGGCAGGCTAACATCTCGGATGTAGTGTTTTACAACATTCCAGGCGTATCGGCCCCTACTTCTCGGTGGGAACATTATATTCGTCTATTACGTAATATAACCTAACCTAACACATCTAGGCACTCGCTGGTAATGTTTTACAGAATCTCGTTCGTGACGTCCCGCACATCTCGGTTGGAATATTATATACGTCTATAGCGTTATATATCCTAACCTAAGGCAGGCTATCATCTCGGATGTAGTATTTTACCACATTCCTGGCGTATCGGCCTCTACTTCTCGGTGGGAACATTATATTCGTGTATAACGTAACATAACCTAACCTAACCCATCTAGCCCCACGCTGGTAATGTTTTACAGAATCCAGTTCGTTTCATCCCGTACGTCTCGGTTGGGACATTATAAACGTCTACAGCGATATATACCCTAACGTAAGGCAGGCTGACATCTCGGATGTTGTATTTTACAACATTCCTGGCGTATCGGCCCATACTTCTTGGTGGGAACATTATATAGGTCTATAACGTAATATAACCTAACCTAACACATCTAGCCCCTCGCTGGTAATGTTTTACAGAATCCCGTTCGTGACGTCCCGTACATCTCGGTTGGAATATTATATACGTCTATAGCGTTATATATCCTAACCTAAGGCAGGCTATCATTTCGGATGCAGTATTTTTCGCCATTCCTGGCGTATCGGCTCTACTTCTCGGTGGGAACATTATACACGTTTATAACGTAACATAACCTAACCTAGCCCATCTAGTCCCTCGCTGGTAATATTTTACAGAATCGCGTTCGTGTCGTCCCGTACGTGTCGATTGGGATATTATATACGTCTATAGCGTTATATATCCTAACCTAAGGCAGGCTATCATCTCGGATGCAGTATTTTAAAACATTCCTGGCATATCGGCCCCTACTTCTCGGTGCGAACATTATATAGGTCTATAACGTAATATAACCTAACCGAACACATCTAGCCCCTCGCTGGTAATGTTTTACAGAATCCCGTTCGTGACGTCCCGTACATCTCGGTTGGAATATTATATACGTCTAGAGCGTTATATATCCGAACCTAAGGCAGGCTATCATCTCGGATGCAGTATCTTACAACATGCCTGGCGTATCGGCCCCTACTTCTCGGTAGGAACATTATATACGTCTATAACGTATCACAACCTAACCTAACCCATCTAGCCCCTCGCTGGTAATGTTTTACAGAATCCCGTTCCTGTCGTCCCGTACGTCTCGGTTGGGAAATTATAAACGTCTACTGCGATATATATCCTAGCGTAAGGCAGGCTAACATCTCGGATGTAGTATTTTACAACATTCCTGGCGTATCGGCCCCTACGTCACGGTGGGAACATTATATTCGTCTATAACGTAATATAACCTTACCTAACACATCTAGCCCCTCGCTTGTAATGTTTTACAGAATCCCGTTCCTGTCGTCCCGTACGTCTCGGTTGGGACATTATAAACGTCTACAGCGATATATATCCTAACCTAAGGCAGGCTAACATCTCGGATGTAGTATTTTACAACAATCCTGGTGTATCGGCCTCTACTCGGTGGAAACATTATATTCGTCTATAACGTAACATAACCTAACCTAACCCATCTAGCCCCTCGCTGGTAATGTTTTACAGAATCCCGTTCGTTTCATCCCGTACATCTCGGTTGGGATATTATATACGTCTACAGCGTTATATATCCTAACCTAAGGCAGGCTAACATGTCGGATGCAGTACTTTCCGCCATTCCTGGCGTATCGGCACCTACTTCTCGGTGGGAACATTATGCACGTTTATAACGTAACATAACCTAACCTAACCCATCTAGCCCCTCGCTGGTAATATTTTACAGAATCGCTTTCGTGTCGTCCCGTACGTGTCGATTGGGATATTATATACGTCTATAGCGTTATATATCCTAACCTAAGGCAGGCTATCATCTCGGATGCAGTATTTTAAAACATTCCTGGCATATCGGCCCCTACTTCTCGGTGGGATCATTATATAGGTCTATAACGTAATATAACCTAACCGAACACATCTAGCCCCTCGCTGGTAATGTTTTACAGAATCCCGATTGTGTCGTCCCGTACGTCTCGGTTGGGACATTATAAACGTCTACAGCGATATATATCCTAACGTAAGGCAGGTTAACATCTCGAATGTAGTATTTTACAACAAACCTGGTGTATCGGACTCTACTTCTCGGTGGAAACATTATATATTTCTATAACGTAACATAACCTAACCTAACCCATCTAGCACCTCGCTGGTAATGTTTTACAGAATCCCGTTCGTTTCGTCCCGTACATCTCGGTTGGAATATTATATACGTCTATAGCGTTATATATCTTAACCTAAAGCAGGCTATCATCTCGGATGTAGTATTTTACAACATTCCTGGCGTATCAGCCCCTATTTCTCGGTGGGAACAATATATACGTCTATAACGTATCACATCCTAACCTAACCCATCTGGCCCCTCGCTGGTAATGTCTTACAGAATCCCGTTCCTGTCGTCCCGTACATCTCGGTTGGGACATTATAAACGTCTACAGCGATATATATCCTAAAGTAAGGCAGGCTAACATCTCGGATGTAGTATTTTACAACAATCCTGGTGTATCGGCCTCTACTTCTCGGTGGAAACATTATATTCGTCTATAACGTAACATAACCTAACCTAACCCATCTAGCCCCTCGCTGGTAATGTTTTACAGAATCCCGTTCGTTTCATCCCGTACATCTCGGTTGGGATATTATATACGTCTACAGCGTTATATATCCTAACCTAAGGCAGGCTGACATCTCGGATGTAGTATTTTACAACAATGCTGGTGTATCGGCCTCTACTTCTCGGTGGAAACATTATATTCGTCTATAACGTAACATAACCTAACCTAACCCATCTAGCCCCTCGCTGGTAATGTTTTACAGAATCCCGTTCGTGTCGTCCCGCACGTCTCGGTTGGGACATTATATACGTCTACAGCGTTATATATCCTAACCTAAGGCAGCCTATCATCTCGAATGCAGTATTTTACAACATTCCTGCGTATCGGCCCCTATTTCTCGGTGGGAACATTATATACGTCTATAACGTATCACAACCTAACCTAACCCATCTAGCCCCTCGCTGGTAATGTTTTACAGAATCCCGTTCCTGTCGTCCCGTACATCTCGGTTGGGACATTATAAACGTCTACAGCGATATATATCCTAACGTAAGGCAGGTTAACATCTCGGATGTAGTATTTTACAACAAACCTGGTGTATCGGACTCTACTTCTCGGTGGAAACATTATATATTTCTATAACGTAACATAACCTAACCTAACCCATCTAGCACCTCGCTGGTAATGTTTTACAGAATCCCGTTCGTTTCGTCCCGTACATTAGGTTGGAATATTATATACGTCTATAGCGTTATATATCTTAACCTAAAGCAGGCTATCATCTCGGATGTAGTATTTTACAACATTCCTGGCGTATCGGCCCCTACATCTCGGTGGGAACATTATATACGTCTATAACGTATCACATCCTAACCTAACCCATCTAGCCCCTCGCTGTTAACGTTTTACAGAATCCCGTTCCTGTCGTCCCGTACGTCTCGGTTGGAACATTATATACGTCTACAGCGTTATATATCCTAACCTAAGGCAGGCTAACATCTCGGATGCAGTACTTTCCGCCATTCCTGGCGTATCGGCACCTACTTCTCGGTGGGAACATTATGCACGTTTATAACGTAACATAACCTAACCTAACACATCTAGCCCCTCGCTGGTAATGTTTTACAGAATCCCGTTCGTGACGTCCCGTACATCTCGGTTGGAATATTATATACGTCTAGAGCGTTATATATCCTAACCTAAGGCAGGCTATCATCTCGGATGCAGTATCTTACAACATGCCTGGCGTATCGGCCCCTACTTCTCGGTAGGAACATTATATACGTCTATAACGTATCACAACCTAACCTAACCCATCTAGCCCCTCGCTGGTAATGTTTTACAGAATCCCGTTCCTGTCGTCCCGTACGTCTCGGTTGGGAAATTATAAACGTCTACTGCGATATATATCCTAGCGTAAGGCAGGCTAACATCTCGGATGTAGTATTTTACAACATTCCTGGCGTATCGGCCCCTACGTCACGGTGGGAACATTATATTCGTCTATAACGTAATATAACCTTACCTAACACATCTAGCCCCTCGCTTGTAATGTTTTACAGAATCCCGTTCCTGTCGCCCCGTACGTCTCGGTTGGGACATTATAAACGTCTACAGCGATATATATCCTAACCTAAGGCAGGCTAACATCTCGGATGTAGTATTTTACAACAATCCTGGTGTATCGGCCTCTACTCGGTGGAAACATTATATTCGTCTATAACGTAACATAACCTAACCTAACCCATCTAGCCCCTCGCTGGTAATGTTTTACAGAATCCCGTTCGTTTCATCCCGTACATCTCGGTTGGGATATTATATACGTCTACAGCGTTATATATCCTAACCTAAGGCAGGCTAACATGTCGGATGCAGTACTTTCCGCCATTCCTGGCGTATCGGCACCTACTTCTCGGTGGGAACATTATGCACGTTTATAACGTAACATAACCTAACCTAACACATCTAGCCCCTCGCTGGTAATGTTTTACAGAATCCCGTTCGTGACGTCCCGTACATCTCGGTTGGAATATTATATACGTCTGTAGCGTTATAGACCCTAACCTAAGGCAGGCTATCACCTCGGATGTAGTACTTTCCGCCATTCCTGGCGTATCGGCACCTACTTCTCGGTGGGAACATTATGCACGTTTATAACGTAACATAACCTAACCTAACACATCTAGCCCCTCGCTGGTAATGTTTTACAGAATCCCGTTCGTGACGTCCCGTACATCTCGGTTGGAATATTATATACGTCTAGAGCGTTATATATCCTAACCTAAGGCAGGCTATCATCTCGGATGCAGTATCTTACAACATGCCTGGCGTATCGGCCCCTACTTCTCGGTAGGAACATTATATACGTCTATAACGTATCACAACCTAACCTAACCCATCTAGCCCCTCGCTGGTAATGTTTTACAGAATCCCGTTCCTGTCGTCCCGTACGTCTCGGTTGGGAAATTATAAACGTCTACTGCGATATATATCCTAGCGTAAGGCAGGCTAACATCTCGGATGTAGTATTTTACAACATTCCTGGCGTATCGGCCCCTATTTCTCGGTGGGAACATTATATACGTCTACAGCGTTATATATCCTAACCTAAGGCAGGCTATCATCTCGGATGTAGTATTTTACAACATTTCTGGCGTATCGGCCCCTATTTCTCGGTGGGAACATTATATACGTCTATAACGTATCACATCCTAACCTAACCCATCTAGCCCCTCGCTGGTAATGTTTTACAGATTCCCGTTCCTGTCGTCCCGTACGTCTCGGTTGGGACATTATATACGTCTACAGCGTTATATATCCTAACCTAAGGCAGGCTATCATCTCGGATGCAGTATTTTACAACATGCCTGGCGTATCGGCCCCTACTTCTCGGTGGGAACATTATATACGTCTATAACGTATCACAACCTAACCTAACCCATCTAGCCCCTCGCTGGAAATGTTTTACAGAATCCCGTTCGTGCCGTCCCGTACGTCTCGGTTGGGACATTATAAACGTCTACAGCGATATATATCCTAACCTAAGGCAGGCTAACATGTCGGATGTAGTGTTTTACAACATTCCAGGCGGATCGGCCCCTACTTCTCGGTGGGAACATTATATTCGTCTATTACGTAATATAACCTAACCTAACACATCTAGGCACTCGCTGGTAATGTTTTACAGAATCTCGTTCGTGACGTCCCGCACATCTCGGTTGGAATATTATATACGTCTATAGCGTTATATATCCTAACCTAAGGCAGGCTATCATCTCGGATGTAGTATTTTACCACATTCCTGGCGTATCGGCCTCTACTTCTCGGTGGGAACATTATATTCGTGTATAACGTAACATAACCTAACCTAACCCATCTAGCCCCACGCTGGTAATGTTTTACAGAATCCAGTTCGTTTCATCCCGTACGTCTCGGTTGGGACATTATAAACGTCTACAGCGATATATACCCTAACGTAAGGCAGGCTGACATCTCGGATGTTGTATTTTACAACATTCCTGGCGTATCGGCCCATACTTCTTGGTGGGAACATTATATAGGTCTATAACGTAATATAACCTAACCTAACACATCTAGCCCGTCGCTGGTAATGTTTTACAGAATCCCGTTCGTGACGTCCCGTACATCTCGGTTGGAATATTATATACGTCTATAGCGTTATATATCCTAACCTAAGGCAGGCTATCATCTCGGATGCAGTATTTTTCGCCATTCCTGGCGTATCGGCTCTACTTCTCGGTGGGAACATTATACACGTTTATAACGTAACATAACCTAACCTAACCCATCTAGTCCTTCGCTGGTAATATTTTACAGAATCGCGTTCGTGTCGTCCCGTACGTGTCGATTGGGATATTATATACGTCTACTGCGATATATATCCTAGCGTAAGGCAGGCTAACATCTCGGATGTAGTATTTTACAACATTCCTGGCGTATCGGCCCCTACGTCACGGTGGGAACATTATATTCGTCTATAACGTAATATAACCTAACCTATCACATCTAGCCCCTCGCTGCTAATGCTTTACAGAGTCCCGTTCGTGTCGTCCCGTACGTCTCGGTTGGGACATTATATACGTCTACAGCGTTATATATCCTAACCTAAGGCAGGCTATCATCTCGGATGCAGTATTTTACAACATGCCTGGCGTATCGGCCCCTACTTCTCGGTGGGAACATTATATACGTCTATAACGTATCACAACCTAACCTAACCCATCTAGCCCCTCGCTGGAAATGTTTTACAGAATCCCGTTCGTGCCGTCCCGTACGTCTCGGTTGGGACGTTATATACGTCTACAGCGATATATATCCCAACGTAAGGCAGGCTAACATCTCGGATGTAGTGTTTTACAACATTCCAGGCGTATCGGCCCCTACTTCTCGGTGGGAACATTATATTCGTCTATTACGTAATATAACCTAACCTAACACATCTAGGCACTCGCTGGTAATGTTTTACAGAATCTCGTTCGTGACGTCCCGCACATCTCGGTTGGAATATTATATACGTCTATAGCGTTATATATCCTAACCTAAGGCAGGCTATCATCTCGGATGTAGTATTTTACCACATTCCTGGCGTATCGGCCTCTACTTCTCGGTGGGAACATTATATTCGTGTATAACGTAACATAACCTAACCTAACCCATCTAGCCCCACGCTGGTAATGTTTTACAGAATCCAGTTCGTTTCATCCCGTACGTCTCGGTTGGGACATTATAAACGTCTACAGCGATATATACCCTAACGTAAGGCAGGCTGACATCTCGGATGTTGTATTTTACAACATTCCTGGCGTATCGGCCCATACTTCTTGGTGGGAACATTATATAGGTCTATAACGTAATATAACCTAACCTAACACATCTAGCCCCTCGCTGGTAATGTTTTACAGAATCCCGTTCGTGACGTCCCGTACATCTCGGTTGGAATATTATATACGTCTAGAGCGTTATATATCCTAACCTAAGGCAGGCTATCATCTCGGATGCAGTATCTTACAACATGCCTGGCGTATCGGCCCCTACTTCTCGGTAGGAACATTATATACGTCTATAACGTATCACAACCTAACCTAACCCATCTAGCCCCTCGCTGGTAATGTTTTACAGAATCCCGTTCCTGTCGTCCCGTACGTCTCGGTTGGGAAATTATAAACGTCTACTGCGATATATATCCTAGCGTAAGGCAGGCTAACATCTCGGATGTAGTATTTTACAACATTCCTGGCGTATCGGCCCCTACGTCACGGTGGGAACATTATATTCGTCTATAACGTAATATAACCTTACCTAACACATCTAGCCCCTCGCTTGTAATGTTTTACAGAATCCCGTTCCTGTCGCCCCGTACGTCTCGGTTGGGACATTATAAACGTCTACAGCGATATATATCCTAACCTAAGGCAGGCTAACATCTCGGATGTAGTATTTTACAACAATCCTGGTGTATCGGCCTCTACTCGGTGGAAACATTATATTCGTCTATAACGTAACATAACCTAACCTAACCCATCTAGCCCCTCGCTGGTAATGTTTTACAGAATCCCGTTCGTTTCATCCCGTACATCTCGGTTGGGACATTATATACGTCTACAGCGTTATATATCCTAACCTAAGGCAGGCTAACATGTCGGATGCAGTACTTTCCGCCATTCCTGGCGTATCGGCACCTACTTCTCGGTGGGAACATTATGCACGTTTATAACGTAACATAACCTAACCTAACCCATCTAGCCCCTCGCTGGTAATATTTTACAGAATCGCTTTCGTGTCGTCCCGTACGTGTCGATTGGGATATTATATACGTCTATAGCGTTATATATCCTAACCTAAGGCAGGCTATCATCTCGGATGCAGTATTTTAAAACATTCCTGGCATATCGGCCCCTACTTCTCGGTGGGAACATTATATAGGTCTATAACGTAATATAACCTAACCGAACACATCTAGCCCCTCGCTGGTAATGTTTTACAGAATCCCGATTGTGTCGTCCCGTACGTCTCGGTTGGGACATTATAAACGTCTACAGCGATATATATCCTAACGTAAGGCAGGTTAACATCTCGAATGTAGTATTTTACAACAAACCTGGTGTATCGGACTCTACTTCTCGGTGGAAACATTATATATTTCTATAACGTAACATAACCTAACCTAACCCATCTAGCACCTCGCTGGTAATGTTTTACAGAATCCCGTTCGTTTCGTCCCGTACATCTCGGTTGGAATATTATATACGTCTATAGCGTTATATATCTTAACCTAAAGCAGGCTATCATCTCGGATGTAGTATTTTACAACATTCCTGGCGTATCAGCCCCTATTTCTCGGTGGGAACAATATATACGTCTATAACGTATCACATCCTAACCTAACCCATCTGGCCCCTCGCTGGTAATGTCTTACAGAATCCCGTTCCTGTCGTCCCGTACATCTCGGTTGGGACATTATAAACGTCTACAGCGATATATATCCTAAAGTAAGGCAGGCTAACATCTCGGATGTAGTATTTTACAACAATCCTGGTGTATCGGCCTCTACTTCTCGGTGGAAACATTATATTCGTCTATAACGTAACATAACCTAACCTAACCCATCTAGCCCCTCGCTGGTAATGTTTTACAGAATCCCGTTCGTTTCATCCCGTACATCTCGGTTGGGATATTATATACGTCTACAGCGTTATATATCCTAACCTAAGGCAGGCTGACATCTCGGATGTAGTATTTTACAACATTCCTGGCGTATCGGCCTCTACTTCTCGGTGGGAAGATTATATTCGTCTATAACGTGATATAACCTAACCTAACCCATCTAGCCCCTCGCTGGTAATGTTTTACAGAGTCCCGTTCGTGTCGTCCCGTACGTCTCGGTTGGGACATTATATACGTCTACAGCGTTATATATCCTAACCTAAGGCAGGCTACCATCTCGGATGTAGTATTTTACAACAATGCTGGTGTATCGGCCTCTACTTCTCGGTGGAAACATTATATTCGTCTATAACGTAACATAACCTAACCTAACCCATCTAGCCCCTCGCTGGTAATGTTTTACAGAATCCCGTTCGTGTCGTCCCGCACGTCTCGGTTGGGACATTATATACGTCTACAGCGTTATATATCCTAACCTAAGGCAGCCTATCATCTCGGATGCAGTATTTTACAACATTCCTGGCGTATCGGACCCTACTTCTCGGTGGGAACATTATATAGGTCTATAATGTATTATAACCTAACCTATCACATCTAGCCCCTCGCTGCTAATGCTTTACAGAGTCCCGTTCGTGTCGTCCCGCACGTCTCGGTTGGGACATTATATACGTCTACAGCGATATATATCCTAACCTAAGGCAGGTTATCATCTGGGATGTAGTGTTTTACAACATTCCTGGCGTATCGGCCCCTACTTCTCGGTGGGAACAATATATTCGTCTATAACGTAATATAACTTAACCTAACACATCTAGCCCCTCGCTGGTAATGTTTTACAGAATCCCGTTCGTGACGTCCCGTACATCTCGGTTGGAATATTATATACGTCTATAGCGTTATATATCCTAACCTAAGGCAGGCTATCATTTCGGATGCAGTATTTTTCGCCATTCCTGGCGTATCGGCTCTACTTCTCGGTGGGAACATTATACACGTTTATAACGTAACATAACCTAACCTAGCCCATCTAGTCCCTCGCTGGTAATATTTTACAGAATCGCGTTCGTGTCGTCCCGTACGTGTCGATTGGGATATTATATACGTCTATAGCGTTATATATCCTAACCTAAGGCAGGCTATCATCTCGGATGCAGTATTTTAAAACATTCCTGGCATATCGGCCCCTACTTCTCGGTGCGAACATTATATAGGTCTATAACGTAATATAACCTAACCGAACACATCTAGCCCCTCGCTGGTAAAGTTTTACAGAATCCCGTTCGTGACGTCCCGTATATCTCGGTTGGAATATTATATACGTCTAGAGCGTTATATATCCGAACCTAAGGCAGGCTATCCTCTCGGATGCAGTATCTTACAACATGCCTGGCGTATCGGCCCCTACTTCTCGGTAGGAACATTATATACGTCTATAACGTATCACAACCTAACCTAACCCATCTAGCCCCTCGCTGGTAATGTTTTACAGAATCCCGTTCCTGTCGTCCCGTACGTCTCGGTTGGGAAATTATAAACGTCTACTGCGATATATATCCTAGCGTAAGGCAGGCTAACATCTCGGATGTAGTATTTTACAACATTCCTGGCGTATCGGCCCCTACGTCACGGTGGGAACATTATATTCGTCTATAACGTAATATAACCTTACCTAACACATCTAGCCCCTCGCTTGTAATGTTTTACAGAATCCCGTTCCTGTCGTCCCGTACGTCTCGGTTGGGACATTATAAACGTCTACAGCGATATATATCCTAACCTAAGGCAGGCTAACATCTCGGATGTAGTATTTTACAACAATCCTGGTGTATCGGCCTCTACTCGGTGGAAACATTATATTCGTCTATAACGTAACATAACCTAACCTAACCCATCTAGCCCCTCGCTGGTAATGTTTTACAGAATCCCGTTCGTTTCATCCCGTACATCTCGGTTGGGATATTATATACGTCTACAGCGTTATATATCCTAACCTAAGGCAGGCTAACATGTCGGATGCAGTACTTTCCGCCATTCCTGGCGTATCGGCACCTACTTCTCGGTGGGAACATTATGCACGTTTATAACGTAACATAACCTAACCTAACCCATCTAGCCCCTCGCTGGTAATATTTTACAGAATCGCTTTCGTGTCGTCCCGTACGTGTCGATTGGGATATTATATACGTCTATAGCGTTATATATCCTAACCTAAGGCAGGCTAACATCTCGGATGTAGTATTTTACAACAATCCTGGTGTATCGGCCTCTACTTCTCGGTGGAAACATTATATTCGTCTATAACGTAACATAACCTAACCTAACCCATCTAGCCCCTCGCTGGTAATGTTTTACAGAATCCCGTTCGTTTCATCCCGTACATCTCGGTTGGGATATTATATACGTCTACAGCGTTATATATCCTAACCTAAGGCAGGCTGACATCTCGGATGTAGTATTTTACAACAATGCTGGTGTATCGGCCTCTACTTCTCGGTGGAAACATTATATTCGTCTATAACGTAACATAACCTAACCTAACCCATCTAGCCCCTCGCTGGTAATGTTTTACAGAATCCCGTTCGTGTCGTCCCGCACGTCTCGGTTGGGACATTATATACGTCTACAGCGTTATATATCCTAACCTAAGGCAGCCTATCATCTCGAATGCAGTATTTTACAACATTCCTGCGTATCGGCCCCTATTTCTCGGTGGGAACATTATATACGTCTATAACGTATCACAACCTAACCTAACCCATCTAGCCCCTCGCTGGTAATGTTTTACAGAATCCCGTTCCTGTCGTCCCGTACATCTCGGTTGGGACATTATAAACGTCTACAGCGATATATATCCTAACGTAAGGCAGGTTAACATCTCGGATGTAGTATTTTACAACAAACCTGGTGTATCGGACTCTACTTCTCGGTGGAAACATTATATATTTCTATAACGTAACATAACCTAACCTAACCCATCTAGCACCTCGCTGGTAATGTTTTACAGAATCCCGTTCGTTTCGTTCCGTACATTAGGTTGGAATATTATATACGTCTATAGCGTTATATATCTTAACCTAAAGCAGGCTATCATCTCGGATGTAGTATTTTACAACATTCCTGGCGTATCGGCCCCTACATCTCGGTGGGAACATTATATACGTCTATAACGTATCACATCCTAACCTAACCCATCTAGCCCCTCGCTGTTAACGTTTTACAGAATCCCGTTCCTGTCGTCCCGTACGTCTCGGTTGGAACATTATATACGTCTACAGCGTTATATATCCTAACCTAAGGCAGGCTAACATCTCGGATGCAGTACTTTCCGCCATTCCTGGCGTATCGGCACCTACTTCTCGGTGGGAACATTATGCACGTTTATAACGTAACATAACCTAACCTAACACATCTAGCCCCTCGCTGGTAATGTTTTACAGAATCCCGTTCGTGACGTCCCGTACATCTCGGTTGGAATATTATATACGTCTAGAGCGTTATATATCCTAACCTAAGGCAGGCTATCATCTCGGATGCAGTATCTTACAACATGCCTGGCGTATCGGCCCCTACTTCTCGGTAGGAACATTATATACGTCTATAACGTATCACAACCTAACCTAACCCATCTAGCCCCTCGCTGGTAATGTTTTACAGAATCCCGTTCCTGTCGTCCCGTACGTCTCGGTTGGGAAATTATAAACGTCTACTGCGATATATATCCTAGCGTAAGGCAGGCTAACATCTCGGATGTAGTATTTTACAACATTCCTGGCGTATCGGCCCCTACGTCACGGTGGGAACATTATATTCGTCTATAACGTAATATAACCTTACCTAACACATCTAGCCCCTCGCTTGTAATGTTTTACAGAATCCCGTTCCTGTCGCCCCGTACGTCTCGGTTGGGACATTATAAACGTCTACAGCGATATATATCCTAACCTAAGGCAGGCTAACATCTCGGATGTAGTATTTTACAACAATCCTGGTGTATCGGCCTCTACTCGGTGGAAACATTATATTCGTCTATAACGTAACATAACCTAACCTAACCCATCTAGCCCCTCGCTGGTAATGTTTTACAGAATCCCGTTCGTTTCATCCCGTACATCTCGGTTGGGATATTATATACGTCTACAGCGTTATATATCCTAACCTAAGGCAGGCTAACATGTCGGATGCAGTACTTTCCGCCATTCCTGGCGTATCGGCACCTACTTCTCGGTGGGAACATTATGCACGTTTATAACGTAACATAACCTAACCTAACCCATCTAGCCCCTCGCTGGTAATATTTTACAGAATCGCTTTCGTGTCGTCCCGTACGTGTCGATTGGGATATTATATACGTCTATAGCGTTATATATCCTAACCTAAGGCAGGCTATCATCTCGGATGCAGTATTTTAAAACATTCCTGGCATATCGGCCCCTACTTCTCGGTGGGAACATTATATAGGTCTATAACGTAATATAACCTAACCGAACACATCTAGCCCCTCGCTGGTAATGTTTTACAGAATCCCGATTGTGTCGTCCCGTACGTCTCGGTTGGGACATTATAAACGTCTACAGCGATATATATCCTAACGTAAGGCAGGTTAACATCTCGAATGTAGTATTTTACAACAAACCTGGTGTATCGGACTCTACTTCTCGGTGGAAACATTATATATTTCTATAACGTAACATAACCTAACCTAACCCATCTAGCACCTCGCTGGTAATGTTTTACAGAATCCCGTTCGTTTCGTCCCGTACATCTCGGTTGGAATATTATATACGTCTATAGCGTTATATATCTTAACCTAAAGCAGGCTATCATCTCGGATGTAGTATTTTACAACATTCCTGGCGTATCAGCCCCTATTTCTCGGTGGGAACAATATATACGTCTATAACGTATCACATCCTAACCTAACCCATCTGGCCCCTCGCTGGTAATGTCTTACAGAATCCCGTTCCTGTCGTCCCGTACATCTCGGTTGGGACATTATAAACGTCTACAGCGATATATATCCTAAAGTAAGGCAGGCTAACATCTCGGATGTAGTATTTTACAACAATCCTGGTGTATCGGCCTCTACTTCTCGGTGGAAACATTATATTCGTCTATAACGTAACATAACCTAACCTAACCCATCTAGCCCCTCGCTGGTAATGTTTTACAGAATCCCGTTCGTTTCATCCCGTACATCTCGGTTGGGATATTATATACGTCTACAGCGTTATATATCCTAACCTAAGGCAGGCTGACATCTCGGATGTAGTATTTTACAACATTCCTGGCGTATCGGCCTCTACTTCTCGGTGGGAAGATTATATTCGTCTATAACGTGATATAACCTAACCTAACCCATCTAGCCCCTCGCTGGTAATGTTTTACAGAGTCCCGTTCGTGTCGTCCCGTACGTCTCGGTTGGGACATTATATACGTCTACAGCGTTATATATCCTAACCTAAGGCAGGCTATCATCTCGGATGTAGTATTTTACAACAATGCTGGTGTATCGGCCTCTACTTCTCGGTGGAAACATTATATTCGTCTATAACGTAACATAACCTAACCCAACCCATCTAGCCCCTCGCTGGTAATGTTTTACAGAATCCCGTTCGTGCCGTCCCGCACGTCTCGGTTGGGACATTATATACGTCTACAGCGTTATATATCCTAACCTAAGGCAGCCTATCATCTCGGATGCAGTATTTTAAAACATTCCTGGCGTATCGGACCCTACTTCTCGGTGGGAACATTATATAGGTCTATAATGTATTATAACCTAACCTATCACATCTAGCCCCTCGCTGCTAATGCTTTACAGAGTCCCGTTCGTGTCGTCCCGCACGTCTCGGTTGGGACATTATATACGTCTACAGCGATATATATCCTAACCTAAGGCAGGTTATCATCTGGGATGTAGTGTTTTACAACATTCCTGGCGTATCGGCCCCTACTTCTTGGTGGGAACAATATATTCGTCTATAACGTAATATAACTTAACCTAACACATCTAGCCCCTCGCTGGTAATGTTTTACAGAATCCCGTTCGTTTCATCCCGTACATCTCGGTTGGGATATTATATACGTCTACAGCGTTATATATCCTAACCTAAGGCAGGCTGACATCTCGGATGTAGTATTTTACAACATTCCTGGCGTATCGGCCTCTACTTCTCGGTGGGAAGATTATATTCGTCTATAACGTGATATAACCTAACCTAACCCATCTAGCCCCTCGCTGGTAATGTTTTACAGAGTCCCGTTCGTGTCGTCCCGTACGTCTCGGTTGGGACATTATATACGTCTACAGCGTTATATATCCTAACCTAAGGCAGGCTATCATCTCGGATGTAGTATTTTACAACAATGCTGGTGTATCGGCCTCTACTTCTCGGTGGAAACATTATATTCGTCTATAACGTAACATAACCTAACCTAACCCATCTAGCCCCTCGCTGGTAATGTTTTACAGAATCCCGTTCGTGTCGTCCCGCACGTCTCGGTTGGGACATTATATACGTCTACAGCGTTATATATCCTAACCTAAGGCAGCCTATCATCTCGGATGCAGTATTTTAAAACATTCCTGGCGTATCGGACCCTACTTCTCGGTGGGAACATTATATAGGTCTATAATGTATTATAACCTAACCTATCACATCTAGCCCCTCGCTGCTAATGCTTTACAGAGTCCCGTTCGTGTCGTCCCGCACGTCTCGGTTGGGACATTATATACGTCTACAGCGTTATATATCCTAACCTAAGGCAGGCTATCATCTCGGATGCAGTATTTTACAACATTCCTGGCGTATCGGACCCTACTTCTCGGTGGGAACATTATATAGGCCTATAACGTATTATAACCTAACCTATCACATCTAGCCCCTCGCTGCTAATGCTTTACAGAGTCCCGTTCGTGTCATCCCGTACGTCTCGGTTGGGACATTATATACGTCTACAGCGTTATATATCCTAACCTAAGGCAGGCTATCATCTCGGATGCAGTATTTCACAACATGCCTGGCGTATCGGCCCCTACGTCTCGGTGGGAACATTATATACGTCTATAACGTATCACAACCTAACCTAACCCATCTAGCCCCTCGCTGGTAATGTTTTACAGAATCCCGTTCGTGCCGTCCCGTACGTCTCGGTTGGGACGTTATATACGTCTACAGCGATATATATCCCAACGTAAGGCAGGCTAGCATCTCGGATTTAGTGTGTTACAACATTCCAGGCGTATCGGCCCCTACTTCTCGGTGGGAACATTATATTCGTCTATTACGTAATATAACCTAACCTAACACATCTAGGCACTCGCTGGTAATGTTTTACAGAATCTCGTTCGTGACGTCCCGCACATCTCGGTTGGAATATTATATACGTCTATAGCGTTATATATCCTAACCTAAGGCAGACTATCATCTCGGATGTAGTATTTTACAACATTCCTGGCGTATCGGCCCCTATTTCTCGGTGGGAACATTATATACGTCTATAACGTATCACATCCTAACCTAACCCATCTAGTCCCTCGCTGTTAACGTTTTACAGAATCCCGTTCCTGTCGTCCCGTACGTCTCGGTTGGGACATTATATACGTCTACAGCGATATATATCCTAACCTAAGGCAGGTTATCATCTGGGATGTAGTGTTTCACAACATTCCTGGCGTATCGGCCCCTACTTCTCGGTGGGAACAATATATTCGTCTATAACGTAATATAACTTAACCTAACACATCTAGCCCCTCGCTGGTAATGTTTTACAGAATCCCGTTCGTGACGTCCCGTACATCTCGGTTGGAATATTATATACGTCTATAGCGATATATATCCTAACCTAAGGCAGGCTATCATCTCGGATGCAGTATTTTACAACATTCCTGCGTATCGGCCCCTATTTCTCGGTGGGAACATTATATACGTCTATAACGTATCACAACCTAACCTAACCCATCTAGCCCCTCGCTGGTAATGTTTTACTGAATCCCGTTCCTGTCGTCCCGTACATCTCGGTTGGGACATTATAAACGTCTACAGCGATATATATCCTAACGTAAGGCAGGTTAACATCTCGGATGTAGTATTTTACAACAAACCTGGTGTATCGGACTCTACTTCTCGGTGGAAACATTATATATTTCTATAACGTAACATAACCTAACCTAACCCATCTAGCTCCTCGCTGGTAATGTTTTACAGAATCCCGTTCGTTTCGCCCCGTACATCTCGGTTGGAATATTATATACGTCTATAGCGTTATATATCTTAACCTAAAGCAGGCTATCATCTCGGATGTAGTATTTTACAACATTCCTGGCGTATCGGCCCCTATTTCTCGGTGGGAACATTATATACGTCTATAACGTATCACATCCTAACCTAACCCATCTGGCCCCTCGCTGGTAATGTCTTACAGAATCCCGTTCCTGTCGTCCCGTACATCTCGGTTGGGACATTATAAAGGTCTACAGCGATATATATCCTAAAGTAAGGCAGGCTAACATCTAGGATGTAGTATTTTACAACAATCCTGGTGTATCGGCCTCTACTTCTCGGTGGAAACATTATATTCGTCTATAACGTAACATAACCTAACCTAACCCATCTAGCCCCGCGCTGGTAATGTTTTACAGAATCCCGTTCGTTTCATCCCGTACATCTCGGTTGGGATATTATATACGTCTACAGCGTTATATATCCTAACCTAAGGCAGGCTGACATCTCGGATGTAGTATTTTACAACATTCCTGGCGTATCGGCCTCTACTTCTCGGTGGGAACATTATATTCGTCTATTACGTAATATAACCTAACCTAACACATCTAGGCACTCGCTGGTAATGTTTTACAGAATCTCGTTCGTGACGTCCCGCACATCTCGGTTGGAATATTATATACGTCTATAGCGTTATATATCCTAACCTAAGGCAGGCTATCATCGCGGATGTAGTATTTTACAACATTCCTGGCGTATCGGCCCCTATTTCTCGGTGGGAACATTATATACGTCTATAACGTATCACATCCTAACCTAACCCATCTGGCCCCTCGCTGGTAATGTCTTACAGAATCCCGTTCCTGTCGTCCCGTACATCTCGGTTGGGACATTATAAAGGTCTACAGCGATATATATCCTAAAGTAAGGCAGGCTAACATCTAGGATGTAGTATTTTACAACAATCCTGGTGTATCGGCCTCTACTTCTCGGTGGAAACATTATATTCGTCTATAACGTAACATAACCTAACCTAACCCATCTAGCCCCTCGCTGGTAATGTTTTACAGAATCCCGTTCGTTTCATCCCGTACATCTCGGTTGGGATATTATATACGTCTACAGCGTTATATATCCTAACCTAAGGCAGGCTGACATCTCGGATGTAGTATTTTACAACATTCCTGGCGTATCGGCCTCTACTTCTCGGTGGGAACATTATATTCGTCTATTACGTAATATAACCTAACCTAACACATCTAGGCACTCGCTGGTAATGTTTTACAGAATCTCGTTCGTGACGTCCCGCACATCTCGGTTGGAATATTATATACGTCTATAGCGTTATATATCCTAACCTAAGGCAGGCTATCATCGCGGATGTAGTATTTTACAACATTCCTGGCGTATCGGCCCCTATTTCTCGGTGGGAACATTATATACGTCTATAACGTATCACATCCTAACCTAACCCATCTAGCCCCTCGCTGTTAACGTTTTACAGAATCCCGTTCCTGTCGTCCCGTACGTCTCGGTTGGGACATTATACACGTCTACAGCGATATATATCCTAACCTAAGGCAGGCTATCATCTGGGATGTAGTGTTTTACAACATTCCTGGCGTATCGGCCCCTACTTCTCGGTGGGAACATTATATTCGTCTATAACGTAATATAACTTAACCTAACACATCTAGCCCCTCGCTGGTAATGTTTTACAGAATCCCGTTCGTGACGTCCCGTACATCTCGGTTGGAATATTATATACGTCTATAGCGATATATATCCTAACGTAAGGCAGGCTGACATCTCGGATGCAGTATTTTACGCCATTCCTGGCGTATCGGCTCTACTTCTCGGTGGGAACATTATACACGTCTATAACGTAACATAACCTAACCTAACCCATCTAGCCCCTCGCTGGTAATATTTTACAGAATCCCGTTCGTGTCGCTCCGTACGTCTCGATTGGGACATTATAAACGTCTACAGCGTTATATATCCTAACCTAAGGCAGGCTAACATCTCGGATGTAGTATTTTACAACATTCCTGGCGTATCGGCCCCTACTCCTCGGTGGGAACATTATATTCGTCTATAACGTATCACAACCTAACCTAACCCATCTAGCCCCTCGCTGGTAATGTTTTACAGAATCCCGTTCCTGTCGTCCCGTACATCTCGGTTGGGATATTATATACGTCTACAGCGATATATATCCTAACGTAAGGCAGGCTAACATCTCGGATGTAGTATTTTACAACATTCCTGGCGTATCGGCCTCTACTTCTCGGTCGGAACATTATACTCGTGTATAACGTAACATAACCTAACCTAACACATCTAGGCCCTCGCTGGTAATGTTTTACAGAATCACGTTCGTGACGTCCCGTACATCTCGGTTGGAATATTATATACGTCTATAGCGTTATATATACTAACCTAAGGCAGGCTATCATCTCGGATGTAGTGTTTTACAACATTCCTGGCGTATCGGCCCCTACTTCTCGGTGGGAACATTATATAGGTCTATAACGTAATATAACCTAACCGAACACATCTAGCCCCTCGCTGGTAATGTTTTACAGAATCCCGATTGTGTCGTCCCGTACGTCTCGGTTGGGAAATTATAAACGTCTACAGCGATATATATCCTAACGTAAGGCAGGCTAACATCTCGGATGTAGTATTTTACAACAAACCTGGTGTATCGGACTCTACTTCTCGGTGGAAACATTATATATTTCTATAACGTAACATAACCTAACCTAACCCATCTAGCTCCTCGCTGGTAATTTTTTACAGAATCCCGTTCGTTTCGTCCCGTACATCTCGGTTGGAATATTATATACGTCTATAGCGTTATATATCTTAACCTAAAGCAGGCTATCATTTCGGATGTAGTATTTTACAACAATGCTGGTGTATCGGCCTCTACTTCTCGGTGGAAACATTATATTCGTCTATAACGTAACATAACCTAACCTAACCCATCTAGCCCCTCGCTGCTAATGCTTTACAGAGTCCCGTTCGTGTCGTCCCGCACGTCTCGGTTGGGACATTATATACGTCTACAGCGATATATATCCTAACCTAAGGCAGGTTATCATCTGGGATGTAGTGTTTTACAACATTCCTGGCGTATCGGCCCCTACTTCTCGGTGGGAACAATATATTCGTCTATAACGTAATATAACTTAACCTAACACATCTAGCCCCTCGCTGGTAATGTTTTACAGAATCCCGTTCCTGTCGTCCCGTACATCTCGGTTGGGACCTTATAAACGTCTACAGCGATATATATCCTAACGTAAGGCAGGTTAACATCTCGGATGTAGTATTTTACAACAAACCTGGTGTATCGGACTCTACTTCTCGGTGGAAACATTATATATTTCTATAACGTAACATAACCTAACCTAACCCATCTAGCTCCTCGCTGGTAATGTTTTACAGAATCCCGTTCGTTTCGCCCCGTACATCTCGGTTGGAATATTATATACGTCTATAGCGTTATATATCTTAACCTAAAGCAGGCTATCATCTCGGATGTAGTATTTTACAACATTCCTGGCGTATCGGCCCCTATTTCTCGGTGGGAACATTATATACGTCTATAACGTATCACATCCTAACCTAACCCATCTGGCCCCTCGCTGGTAATGTCTTACAGAATCCCGTTCCTGTCGTCCCGTACATCTCGGTTGGGACATTATAAAGGTCTACAGCGATATATATCCTAAAGTAAGGCAGGCTAACATCTAGGATGTAGTATTTTACAACAATCCTGGTGTATCGGCCTCTACTTCTCGGTGGAAACATTATATTCGTCTATAACGTAACATAACCTAACCTAACCCATCTAGCCCCTCGCTGGTAATGTTTTACAGAATCCCGTTCGTTTCATCCCGTACATCTCGGTTGGGATATTATATACGTCTACAGCGTTATATATCCTAACCTAAGGCAGGCTGACATCTCGGATGTAGTATTTTACAACATTCCTGGCGTATCGGCCTCTACTTCTCGGTGGGAACATTATATTCGTCTATTACGTAATATAACCTAACCTAACACATCTAGGCATTCGCTGGTAATGTTTTACAGAATCTCGTTCGTGACGTCCCGCACATCTCGGTTGGAATATTATATACGTCTATAGCGTTATATATCCTAACCTAAGGCAGACTATCATCTCGGATGTAGTATTTTACAACATTCCTGGCGTATCGGCCCCTATTTCTCGGTGGGAACATTATATACGTCTATAACGTATCACATCCTAACCTAACCCATCTAGTCCCTCGCTGTTAACGTTTTACAGAATCCCGTTCCTGTCGTCCCGTACGTCTCGGTTGGGACATTATATACGTCTACAGCGATATATATCCTAACCTAAGGCAGGTTATCATCTGGGATGTAGTGTTTCACAACATTCCTGGCGTATCGGCCCCTACTTCTCGGTGGGAACAATATATTCGTCTATAACGTAATATAACTTAACCTAACACATCTAGCCCCTCGCTGGTAATGTTTTACAGAATCCCGTTCGTGACGTCCCGTACATCTCGGTTGGAATATTATATACGTCTATAGCGATATATATCCTAACCTAAGGCAGGCTATCATCTCGGATGCAGTATTTTACAACATTCCTGCGTATCGGCCCCTATTTCTCGGTGGGAACATTATATACGTCTATAACGTATCACAACCTAACCTAACCCATCTAGCGCCTCGCTGGTAATGTTTTACAGAATCCCGTTCCTGTCGTCCCGTACGTCTCGGTTGGGACATTATATACGTCTACAGCGATATATATCCTAACCTAAGGCAGGCTATCATCTGGGATGTAGTGTTTTACAACATTCCTGGCGTATCGGCCCCTACTTCTCGGTGGGAACATTATATTCGTCTATAACGTAATATAACTTAACCTAACACATCTAGCCCCTCGCTGGTAATGTTTTACAGAATCCCGTTCGTGACGTCCCGTACATCTCGGTTGGAATATTATATACGTCTATAGCGATATATATCCTAACGTAAGGCAGGCTGACATCTCGGATGCAGTATTTTACGCCATTCCTGGCGTATCGGCTCTACTTCTCGGTGGGAACATTATACACGTCTATAACGTAACATAACCTAACCTAACCCATCTAGCCCCTCGCTGGTAATATTTTACAGAATCCCGTTCGTGTCGTTCCGTACGTCTCGATTGGGACATTATAAACGTCTACAGCGTTATATATCCTAACCTAAGGCAGGCTAACATCTCGGATGTAGTATTTTACAACATTCCTGGCGTATCGGCCCCTACTCCTCGGTGGGAACATTATATTCGTCTATAACGTATCACAACCTAACCTAACCCATCTAGCCCCTCGCTGGTAATGTTTTACAGAATCCCGTTCCTGTCGTCCCGTACATCTCGGTTGGGATATTATATACGTCTACAGCGATATATATCCTAACGTAAGGCAGGCTAACATCTCGGATGTAGTATTTTACAACATTCCTGGCGTATCGGCCTCTACTTCTCGGTGGGAACATTATACTCGTGTATAACGTAACATAACCTAACCTAACACATCTAGGCCCTCGCTGGTAATGTTTTACAGAATCCCGTTCGTGTCGTCCCGCACGTCTCGGTTGGGACATTATATACGTCTACAGCGTTATATATCCTAACCTAAGGCAGCCTATCATCTCGGATGCAGTATTTTACAACATTCCTGGCGTATCGGACCCTACTTCTCGGTGGGAACATTATATAGGCCTATAACGTATTATAACCTAACCTATCACATCTAGCCCCTCGCTGCTAATGCTTTACAGAGTCCCGTTCGTGTCATCCCGTACGTCTCGGTTGGGACATTATATACGTCTACAGCGTTATATATCCTAACCTAAGGCAGGCTATCATCTCGGATGCAGTATTTCACAACATGCCTGGCGTATCGGCCCCTACGTCTCGGTGGGAACATTATATACGTCTATAACGTATCACAACCTAACCTAACCCATCTAGCCCCTCGCTGGTAATGTTTTACAGAATCCCGTTCGTGCCGTCCCGTACGTCTCGTTTGGGACGTTATATACGTCTACAGCGATATATATCCCAACGTAAGGCAGGCTAGCATCTCGGATGTAGTGTGTTACAACATTCCAGGCGTATCGGCCCCTACTTCTCGGTGGGAACATTATATTCGTCTATTACGTAATATAACCTAACCTAACACATCTAGGCACTCGCTGGTAATGTTTTACAGAATCTCGTTCGTGACGTCCCGCACATCTCGGTTGGAATATTATATACGTCTATAGCGTTATATATCCTAACCTAAGGCAGACTATCATCTCGGATGTAGTATTTTACAACATTCCTGGCGTATCGGCCCCTATTTCTCGGTGGGAACATTATATACGTCTATAACGTATCACATCCTAACCTAACCCATCTAGCCCCTCGCTGTTAACGTTTTACAGAATCCCGTTCCTGTCGTCCCGTACGTCTCGGTTGGGACATTATATACGTCTACAGCGATATATATCCTAACCTAAGGCAGGTTATCATCTGGGATGTATTGTTTTACAACATTCCTGGCGTATCGGCCCCTACTTCTCGGTGGGAACAATATATTCGTCTATAACGTAATATAACTTAACCTAACACATCTAGCCCCTCGCTGGTAATGTTTTACAGAATCCCGTTCGTGACGTCCCGTACATCTCGGTTGGAATATTATATACGTCTATAGCGATATATATACTAACCTAAGGCAGGCTATCATCTCGGATGCAGTATTTTACAACATTCCTGCGTATCGGCCCCTATTTCTCGGTGGGAACATTATATACGTCTATAACGTATCACAACCTAACCTAACCCATCTAGCCCCTCGCTGGTAATGTTTTACAGAATCCCGTTCGTTTCATCCCGTACATCTCGGTTGGGATATTATATACGTCTACAGCGTTATATATCCTAACCTAAGGCAGGCTGACATCTCGGATGTAGTATTTTACGCCATTCCTGGCGTATCGGCCTCTACTTCTCGGTGGGAACATTATATTCGTCTATTACGTAATATAACCTAACCTAACACATCTAGGCACTCGCTGGTAATGTTTTACAGAATCTCGTTCGTGACGTCCCGCACATCTCGGTTGGAATATTATATACGTCTATAGCGTTATATATCCTAACCTAAGGCAGGCTATCATCGCGGATGTAGTATTTTACAACATTCCTGGCGTATCGGCCCCTATTTCTCGGTGGGAACATTATATACGTCTATAACGTATCACATCCTAATCTAACCCATCTAGCCCCTCGCTGTTAACGTTTTACAGAATCCCGTTCCTGTCGTCCCGTACGTCTCGGTTGGGACATTATATACGTCTACAGCGATATATATCCTAACCTAAGGCAGGCTATCATCTGGGATGTAGTGTTTTACAACATTCCTGGCGTATCGGCCCCTACTTCTCGGTGGGAACATTATATTCGTCTATAACGTAATATAACTTAACCTAACACATCTAGCCCCTCGCTGGTAATGTTTTACAGAATCCCGTTCGTGACGTCCCGTACATCTCGGTTGGAATATTATATACGTCTATAGCGATATATATCCTAACGTAAGGCAGGCTGACATCTCGGATGCAGTATTTTACGCCATTCCTGGCGTATCGGCTCTACTTCTCGGTGGGAACATTATACACGTCTATAACGTAACATAACCTAACCTAACCCATCTAGCCCCTCGCTGGTAATATTTTACAGAATCCCGTTCGTGTCGTTCCGTACGTCTCGATTGGGACATTATAAACGTCTACAGCGTTATATATCCTAACCTAAGGCAGGCTAACATCTCGGATGTAGTATTTTACAACATTCCTGGCGTATCGGCCCCTACTCCTCGGTGTTAACATTATATTCGTCTATAACGTATCACAACCTAACCTAACCCATCTAGCCCCTCGCTGGTAATGTTTTACAGAATCCCGTTCCTGTCGTCCCGTACATCTCGGTTGGGATATTATATACGTCTACAGCGATATATATCCTAACGTAAGGCAGGCTAACATCTCGGATGTAGTATTTTACAACATTCCTGGCGTATCGGCCTCTACTTCTCGGTGGGAACATTATACTCGTGTATAACGTAACATAACCTAACCTAACACATCTAGGCCCTCGCTGGTAATGTTTTACAGAATCACGTTCGTGACGTCCCGTACATCTCGGTTGGAATATTATATACGTCTATAGCGTTATATATAATAACCTAAGGCAGGCGATCATCTCGGATGTAGTGTTTTACAACATTCCTGGCGTATCGGCTCCTACTTCTCGGTGGGAACATTATATAGGTCTATAACGTAATATAACCTAACCGAACACATCTAGCCCCTCGCTGGTAATGTTTTACAGAATCCCGATTGTGTGGTCCCGTACGTCTCGGTTGGGACATTATAATCGTCTACAGCGATATATATCCTAACGTAAGGCAGGCTAACATCTCGGATGTAGTATTTTACAACAAACCTGGTGTATCGGACTCTACTTCTCGGTGGAAACATTATATATTTCTATAACGTAACACAACCTAACCTAACCCATCTAGCTCCTCGCTGGTAATTTTTTACAGAATTCCGTTCGTTTCGTCCCGTACATCTCGGTTGGAATATTATATACGTCTATAGCGTTATATATCTTAACCTAAAGCAGGCTATCATTTCGGATGTAGTATTTTACAACAATGCTGGTGTATCGGCCTCTACTTCTCGGTGGAAACATTATATTCCTCTATAACGTAACATAACCTAACCTAACCCATCTAGCCCCTCGCTGGTAATGTTTTACAGAATCCCGTTCGTGTCGTCCCGCACATCTTGGTTGGAATATTATATACGTCTATAGCGTTATATATCCTAACCTAAGGCAGGCTATCATCTCGGATGTAGTATTTTACAACATTCCTGGCGTATCGGCCCCTATTTCTCGGTGGGAACATTATATACGTCTATAACGTATCACATCCTAACCTAACCCATCTAGCCCCTCGCTGTTAACGTTTTACAGAATCCCGTTCCTGTCGTCCCGTACGTCTCGGTTGGGACATTATATACGTCTACAGCGATATATATCCTAACCTAAGGCAGGCTATCATCTGGGATGTAGTGTTTTACAACATTCCTGGCGTATCGGCCCCTACTTCTCGGTGGGAACATTATATTCGTCTATAACGTAATATAACTTAACCTAACACATCTAGCCCCTCGCTGGTAATGTTTTACAGAATCCCGTTCGTGACGTCCCGTACATCTCGGTTGGAATATTATATACGTCTATAGCGATATATATCCTAACGTAAGGCAGGCTGACATCTCGGATGCAGTATTTTACGCCATTCCTGGCGTATCGGCTCTACTTCTCGGTGGGAACATTATACACGTCTATAACGTAACATAACCTAACCTAACCCATCTAGCCCCTCGCTGGTAATATTTTACAGAATCCCGTTCGTGTCGTTCCGTACGTCTCGATTGGGATATTATATACGTCTACAGCGTTATATATCCTAACCTAAGGCAGGCTATCATCTCGGATGCAGTATTTTACAACATGCCTGGCGTATCGGCCCCTATTTCTCGGTGGGAACATTATATACGTCTACAACGTATCACAACCTAACCTAACCCATCTAGCCCCTCGCTGGTAATGTTTTACAGAATCCCGTTCCTGTCGTCCCGTACATCTCGGTTGGGATATTATATACGTCTACAGCGATATATATCCTAACGTAAGGCAGGCTAACATCTCGGATGTAGTATTTTACAACATTCCTGGCGTATCAGCCCCTACTTCTCGGTGGGAACATTATATTCGTCTATAACGTAATCTAACCTAACCTAACACATCTAGCACCTCGCTGGTAATGTTTTACAGAATTCCGTTCCTGTCGTCCCGTACGTCTCGGTTGGGACATTATAAACGTCTAGAGCGTTATATATCCTAACCTAAGGCAGGCTAACATCTCGGATGTAGTATTTTACAACATTCCTGGCGTATCGGCCCCTACTCCTCGGTGGGAACATTATATTCGTCTATAACGTATCACAACCTAACCTAAACCATCTAGCCCCTCCCTGGTAATGTTTTACAGAATCCCGTCCCTGTCGTCCCGTACATCTCGGTTGGGACGTTATATACGTCTACAGCGATATATATCCCAACGTAAGGCAGGCTAGCATCTCGGATGTAGTGTGTTACAACATTCCAGGCGTATCGGCCCCTACTTCTCCGTGGGAACCTTATATTCGTCTGTTACGTAATATAACCTAACCTAACACATCTAGGCACTCGCTGGTAATGTTTTACAGAATCTCGTTCGTGACGTCCCGCACATCTCGGTTGGAATATTATATACGTCTATAGCGTTATATATCCTAACCTAAGGCAGGCTAACATCTCGGATGCAGTACTTTCCGCCATTCCTGGCGTATCGGCACCTTCTTCTCGGTGGGAACATTATGCACGTTTATAACTTAATATAACCTAACCTAACACATCTAGCCCCTCGCTGGTAATGTTTTACAGAATCCCGTTCGTGACGTCCCGTACATCTCGGTTGGAATATTATATACGTCTGTAGCGTTATAGACCCTAACCTAAGGCAGGCTATCACCTCGGATGCAGTATTTTTCGCCATTCCTGGCGTATCGGCTCTACTTCTCGGTGGGAACATTATACACGTTTATAACGTAACATAACCTAACCTAACCCATCTAGTCCCTCGCTGGTAATATTTTACAGAATCGCGTTCGTGTCGTTCCGTTCGTCTCGATTGGGATATTATATACGTCTATAGCGTTAGATATCCTAACCTAAGGCAGGCTAACATCTCGGATGTAGTGTTTTACAGCATTCCTGGCGTATCGGCCCCTGCTTCTCGGTGGGAACATTATATTCGTCTATAACGTAATATAACCTAACCTAACGCATCTAGCCCCTCGCTGGTAATGTTTTACAGAATCCCGTTCGTGACGTCCCGTACATCTGGGTTGGAATATTATATACGTCTATAGCGTTATATATGCTAACCTAAGGCAGGCTATCATCTCGCATGCAGTATTTTACAACATGCCTGGCGTATCGGCCCCTACTTCTCGGTGGGAACATTATATACGTCTATAACGTATCACAACCTAAGCTAACCCATCTAGCCCCTCGCTGGTAATGTTTTACAGAATCCCGTACGTGCCGTCCCGTACGTCTCGGTTGGGACGTTATATACGTCTACAGCGTTATATATCCTAACCTAAGGCAGGCTATCATCTCGGATGCAGTATTTTACAACATGCCTGGCGTATCGGCCCCTACTTCTCGGTGGGAACATTATATACGTCTATAACGTAACATAACATAACCTAACCCATCTAGCCCCTCGCTGGTAATGTTTTACAGAATCCCGTCCCTGTCGTCCCGTACATCTCGGTTGGGACATTATAAACGTCTACAGCGATATATATCCTAACGTAAGGCAGGCTAACATCTCGGATGCAGTATTTTACGCCATTCCTGGCGTATCGGCTCTACTTCTCGGTGGGAACATTATACACGTCTATAACGTAACATAATCTAACCTAACCCATCTAGCACCTCGCTGGTAATATTTTACAGAATTGCGTTCGTGTCGTTCCGTACGTCTCGATTGGGATATTATATACGTCTACAGCGTTATATATCCTAACCTAAGGCAGGCTAACATCTCGGATGCAGTACTTTCCGCCATTCCTGGCGTATCGGCACCTTCTTCTCGGTGGGAACATTATGCTCGTTTATAACGTAACATAACCTAACCTAACACATCTAGCCCCTCGCTGGTAATGTTTTACAGAATCCCGTTCGTGTCGTCCCGTAAGTCTCGGTTGGGACATTATATACGTCTATAGCGTTATATATGCTAACCTAAGGCAGGCTAACATCTCGGATGTCGTATTTTACAACATTCCAGGCGTATCGGCCCCTACTTCTCGGTGGGAACATTATATTCGCCTATTACGTAATATAACCTAACCTAACACATCTAGGCCCTCGCTGGTAATGTTTTACAGAATCTCGTTCGTGACGTCCCGTACATCTCGGTTGGAATATTATATGCGTCTATAGCGTTATATATCCTAAAGTAAGGCAGGCTAACATCTCGGATGTTGTATTTTACAACAATCCTGGTGTATCGGCCTCTACCTCTCGGTGGAAACATTATATTCGTCTATAACGTAACATAACATAACCTAACCCATCTAGCCCCTCGCTGGTAGTGTTTTACAGAATCCCGTTCGTTTCATCCCGTACATCTCGGTTGGGATATTATATACGTCTACAGCGTTATATATCCTAACCTAAGGCAGGCTAACATCTCGGATGCAGTACTGTCCTCCGTTCCTGGCGTATCGGCACCTACTTCTCGGTGGGAACATTATGCACGTTTATAACGTAACATAACCTAACCTAACCCATCTAGCCCCTCGCTGGTAATATTTTACAGAATCGCGTTCGTGTCGTCCCGTACATCTCGGTTGGGATATTATATACGTCTATTGCGTTATATATCCTAACCTAAGGCAGGCTATCATCTCGGATGCAGTATTTTACAACATGCCTGGCGTATCGGCCCCTACTTCTCGGTGGGAACATTATATACGTCTATAACGTATCACAACCTAACCTAACCCATCTAGCCCCTCGCTGGTAATGTTTTACAGAATCCCGTTCGTGCCGTCCCGTACGTCTCGGTTGGGACGTTATATACGTCTACAGCGATATATATCCTAACGTAAGGCAGGCTAACATCTCGGATGTAGTGTTTTACAACATTCCAGGCGTTTCGGCCCCTACTTCTCGGTGGTAACATTATATTCGTCTATAACGTAATATAACCTAACCTAACACATCTAGCCCCTCGCTGGTAATGTTTTACAGAATCCCGTTCCTGTCGTCCCGTACATCACGGTTGGGATATTATATACGTCTACAGCGATATATATCCTAACGTAAGGCAGGCTAACATCTCGGATGTAGTATTTTACAACAAACCTGGTGTATCGGACTCTACTTCTCGGTGGAAACATTATATATTTCTATAACGTAACATAACCTAACCTAACCCATCTAGCTCCTCGCTGGTAATGTTTTACAGAATCCCGTTCGTTTCGTCCCGTACATCTCGGTTGGAATATTATATACGTCTATAGCGTTATATATCCTAACCTAAAGCAGGCTATCATCTCGGATGTAGTATTTTACAACATTCCTGGCGTATCGGCCCCTATTTCTCGGTGGGAACATTATATACGTCTATAACGTATCACATCCTAACCTAACCCATCTGGCCCCTCGCTGGTAATGTTTTACAGAATCCCGTTCCTGTCGTCCCGTACATCTCGGTGAGGATATTATATACGTCTATAGCGTTAGATATCCTAACCTAAGGCAGGCTAACATCTCGGATGTAGTGTTTTACAACATTCCTGGCGTATCGGCCCCTGCTTCTCGGTGGGAACATTATATTCGTCTATAACGTAATATAACATAACCTAACGCATCTAGCCCCTCGCTGGTAATGTTTTACAGAATCCCGTTCGTGACGTCCCGTACATCTGGGTTGGAATATTATATACGTCTATAGCGTTATATATGCTAACCTAAGGCAGGCTATCATCTCGGATGCAGTATTTTACAACATGCCTGGCGTATCGGCCCCTACTTCTCGGTGGGAACATTATATACGTCTATAACGTATCACAACCTAAGCTAACCCATCTAGCCCCTCGCTGGTAATGTTTTACAGAATCCCGTTCGTGCCGTCCCGTACGTCTCGGTTGGGACGTTATACACGTCTACAGCGTTATATATCCTAACCTAAGGCAGGCTATCATCTCGGATGCAGTATTTTACAACATGCCTGGCGTATCGGCCCCTACTTCTCGGTGGGAACATTATATACGTCTATAACGTAACATAACCTAACCTAACACATCTAGCCCCTCGCTGGTAATGTTTTACAGAATCCCGTTCGTGTCGTCCCGTAAGTCTCGGTTGGGACATTATATACGTCTACAGCGTTATATATCCTAACCTAAGGCAGGCTATCATCTCGGATGCAGTATTTTACAATATGCCTGGCGTATCGGCCCCTACTTCTCGGTGGGAACATTATATAAGTCTATAACGTATCACAACATAACCTAACCCATCTAGCCCCTCGCTGGTAATGTTTTACAGAATCCCGTTCGTGCCGTCCCGTACGTCTCGTTTGGGACGTTATATCCGTCTACAGCGATATATATCCCAACGTAAGGCAGGCTAACATCTCGGATGTAGTGTTTTACAACATTCCAGGCCTATCGGCCCCTACTTCTCGGTGGGAACGTTATATTCGTCTATTACGCAATATAACCTAACCTAACACATCTAGGCACTAGCTGGTAATGTTTTACAGAATCCCGTTCGTGACGTCCCGTACATCTGAGTTGGGATATTATATACGTCTATTGCGTTATATATCCTAACCTAAGGCAGGCTAACATCTCGGATGTAGTGTTTTACAACATTCCTGGCGTATCGGCCCCTACTTCTCGGTGGGAACATTATATAGGTCTATAACGTAATATAACCTAACCTAACCCATCTAGCTCCTCGTTGGTAATGTTTTACAGAATCCCGTTCGTTTCGTCCCGTACATCTCGGTTGGAATATTATATACGTCTATAGCGTTATATATCCTAACCTAAAGCAGGCTATCATCTCGGATGTAGTATTTTACAACATTCCTGGCGTATCGGCCCCTATTTCTCGGTGGGAACATTATATACGTCTATAACGTATCACATCCTAACCTAACCCATCTGGCCCCTCGCTGGTAATGTTTTACAGAATCCCGTTCCTGTCGTCCCGTACATCTCGGTTAGGATATTATATACGTCTACAGCGATATATATCCTAACCTAAGGCAGGCTATCATCTCGGATGCAGTATTTTACAACATTCCAGGCGTATCGGCCCCTACTTCTCGGTGGGAACATTATATTCGTCTATTACGTAATATAACCTAACCTAACACATCTAGGCCCTCGCTGGTAATGTTTTACAGAATCTCGTTCGTGACGTCCCGTACATCTCGGTTGGAATATTATATACGTCTATAGCGTTATATATCCTAACCTAAGGCAGGCTATCATCTCGGATGTAGTATTTTACAACATTCCTGGCGTATCGGCCCCTATTTCTCGGTGGGAACATTATATACGTCTATAACGAATCACATCCTAACCTAACCCATCTAGCCCCTTGCTGGTAATGTTTTACAGAATCCCGTTCCTGTCGTCCCGTACATCTCGGTTGGGATATTATATACGTCTATTGCGTTATATATCCTAACCTAAGGCAGGCTATCATCTCGGATGCAGTATTTTACAACATGCCTGGCGTATCGGCCCCTACTTCTCGGTGGGAACATTATATACGTCTATAACGTATCACAACCTAACCTAACCCATCTAGCCCCTCGCTGGTAATGTTTTACAGAATCCCGTTCGTGCCGTCCCGTACGTCTCGGTTGGGACGTTATATACGTCTACAGCGATATATATCCTAACGTAAGGCAGGCTAACATCTCGGATGTAGTGTTTTACAACATTCCAGGCGTTCCGGCCCCTACTTCTCGGTGGTAACATTATATTCGTCTATAACGTAATATAACCTAACCTAACACATCTAGCCCCTCGCTGGTAATGTTTTACAGAATCCCGTTCCTGTCGTCCCGTACATCACGGTTGGGATATTATATACGTCTACAGCGATATATATCCTAACGTAAGGCAGGCTAACATCTCGGATGTAGTATTTTACAACATTCCTGGCGTATCGGCCCCTATTTCTCGGTGGGAACACTATATTCGTCTATAACGTAATATAACCTAACCTATCACATCTAGCCCCTCGCTGGTAATGTTTTACAGAGTCCCGTTCGTGTCGTCCCGTACGTCTCGGTTGGGACATTATATACGTCTACAGCGATATATATCCTAACGTAAGGCAGGCTGTCATCTCGGATGCAGTATTTTACAACATGCATGGCGTATCGGTCCCTACTTCTCGGTGGGAACATTATATACGTCTATAACGTAACATAACCTAACCTAACCCATCTAGCCCCTCGCTGGTAATATTTTACAGAATCGATTTCGTGACGTCCCGTACGTGTCGATTGGGATATTATATACGTCTATAGCGTTACATATCCTAACCTAAGGCAGGCTATCATTTCGGATGCAGTATTTTTCGCCATTCCTGGCGTATCGGCTCTACTTCTCGGTGGGAACATTATACACGTTTATAACGTAACATAACCTAACCTAACCCATCTAGTCCCTCGCTGGTAATATTTTACAGAATCGCGTTCGTGTCGTTCCGTTCGTCTCGATTGGGATATTATATACGTCTATAGCGTTATATATGCTAACCTAAGGCAGGCTATCATCTCGGATGCAGTATTTTACAACATGCCTGGCGTATCGGCCCCTACTTCTCGGTGGGAACATTATATACGTCTATAACGTATCACAACCTAAGCTAACCCATCTAGCCCCTCGCTGGTAATGTTTTACAGAATCCCGTTCGTGCCGTCCCGTACGTCTCGGTTGGGACGTTATATACGTCTACAGCGTTATATATCCTAACCTAAGGCAGGCTATCATCTCGGACGCAGTATTTTACAACATGCCTGGCGTATCGGCCCCTACTTCTCGGTGGGAACATTATAGACGTCTATAACGTATTACAACCGAACCTAACCCATCTAGCTCCTCGCTGGTAATGTTTTACAGAATCCCGTTCCTGTCGTCCCGTACGTCTCGGTTGGAATATTATATACGTCTATAGCGTTATATATCCTAACCTAAGGCACCCTATCATCTCGGATGTAGTATTTTACAACATTCCTGGCGTATCGGCCTCTACTTCTTGGTGGGAACATTATATTCGTGTATAACGTAACATAACCTAACCTAACACATCTAGGCTCTAGCTGTTAATGTTTTACAGAATCACGTTCGTGACGTCCCGTACATCTCGGTTGGAATATTATATACGTCTATAGCGTTATATATCCTAATCTAAGGCAGGCTATCATCTCGGATGTAGTATTTTACAACATTCCTGGCGTATCGGCCCCTATTTCTCGGTGGGAACATTATATTCGTCTATAACGTAATATAACCTAACCTATCACATCTAGCCCCTCGCTGGTAATGTTTTACAGAGTCCCGTTCGTGTCGTCCCGTACGTTTCGGTTGGGACATTATATACGTCTACAGCGATATATATCCTAACGTAAGGCAGGCTGTCATCTCGGATGCAGTATTTTACAACATGCATGGCGTATCGGCCCCTACTTCTCGGTGGGAACATTATATACGTCTATAACGTATCATAACCTAACCTAACACATCTAGCCCCCCGCTGGTAATGTTTTACAGAATCTCGTTCGTGACGTCCCGTACATCTCGGTTGGAATATTATATGCGTCTATAGCGTTATATATCCTAAAGTAAGGCAGGCTAACATCTCGGATGTTGTATTTTACAAAAATCCTGGTGTATCGGCCTCTACTTCTCGGTGGAAACATTATATTCGTCTATAACGTAACATAACCTAACCTAACCCATCTAGCCCCTCGCTGGTAATATTTTACAGAATCGATTTCGTGACGTCCCGTACGTGTCGATTGGGATATTATATACGTCTATAGCGTTATATATCCTAACATAAGGCAGGCTATCATCTCGGATGCGGTATTTTAAAACATTCCTGGCATATCGGCCCCTACTTCTCGGTGGGAACATTATATACGTCTATAACGTATCACAACCTAACCTAACCCATCTAGCTCTTCGCTGGTAATGTTTTACAGAATCCCGTTCGTGTCGTCCCGTACATCTCGGTTGGGACATTATATACGTCTACAGCGTTATATATCCTAACCTAAGGCAGGCTATCTTCTCGGATGCAGTATTTTACAACATGCCTGGCTTATCGGCCCCTACTTCACGGTGGGAACATTATATACGTCTATAACGTATCACAACCTAACCTAACCCATCTAGCTCCTCGCTGGTAATGTTTTACAGAATCCCGTTCCTGTCGTCCCGTACGCCTCGGTTGGAATATTATATACGTCTATAGCGTTATATATCCTAACCTAAGGCAGGCTATCATCTCGGATGTAGTATTTTACAACATTCCTGGCGTATCGGCCCCTACTTCTCGGTGGGAACATTATATAGGTCTATAACGTAATATAACCTAACCTATCACATCTAGCCCCTCGCTGCTAATGCTTTACAGAGTCCCGTTCGTGTCGTCCCGTACGTCTTGGTTGTGACATTATATACGTCTACAGCGTTATATATCCTAACCTAAGGCAGGCTATCATCTCGGATGCAGTATTTTACAACATGCCTGGCGTATCGGCCACTACTTTTCGTTGGGAACATTATATACGTCTATAACGTATCACAGCTTAACCTAACCCATCTAGCCCCTCGCTGGTAATGTTTTACAGAATCCCGTTCGTGCCGTCCCGTACGTCTCGTTTGGGACGTTATATAAGTCTACAGCGATATATATCCTAACGTAAGGCAGGCTAACATCTCGGATGTAGTGTTTTACAACATTCCAGGCGTATCGGCCCCTACTTCTCGGTGGGAACATTATATTCGTCTATTACGTAATATAACCTAACCTAACACATCTAGGCCCTCGCTGGTAATGTTTTACAGAATCCCGTTCCTGTCGTCCCGTACGCCTCGGTTGGAATATTATATACGTCTATAGCGTTATATATCCTAACCTAAGGCAGGCTATCATCTCGGATGTAGTATTTTACAACATTCCTGGCGTATCGGCCCCTACTTCTCGGTGGGAACATTATATAGGTCTATAACGTAATATAACCTAACCTATCACATCTAGCCCCTCGCTGCTAATGCTTTACAGAGTCCCGTTCGTGTCGTCCCGTACGTCTTGGTTGTGACATTATATACGTCTACAGCGTTATGTATCCTAACCTAAGGCAGGCTATCATCTCGGATGCAGTATTTTACAACATGCCTGGCGTATCGGCCCCTACTTTTCGTTGGGAACATTATATACGTCTATAACGTATCACAACTTAACCTAACCCATCTAGCCCCTCGCTGGTAATGTTTTACAGAATCCCGTTCGTGCCGTCCCGTACGTCTCGTTTGGGACGTTATATACGTCTACAGCGATATATATCCTAACGTAAGGCAGGCTAACATCTCGGATGTAGTGTTTTACAACATTCCAGGCGTATCGGCCCCTACTTCTCGGTGGGAACATTATATTCGTCTATTACGTAATATAACCTAACCTAACACATCTAGGCCCTTGCTGGTAATGTTTTACAGAATCTCGTTCGTGACGTCCCGTACATCTCGGTTGGAATATTATATACGTCTATAGCGTTATATATCCTAACCTAAGGCAGGCTAACATCTCGGATATAGTGTTTTACAACATTCCTGGCGTATCGGCCCCTACTTTTCGGTGGGAACATTATATTCGTCTATAACGTAATATAACCTAACCTATCACATCTAGCCCCTCGCTGGTAATGTTTTACAGAGTCCCGTTCGTGTCGTCCCGTACGTCTCGGTTGGAACATTATATACGTCTACAGCGATATATATCCTAACGTAAGGCAGGCTAACATCTCGGATGTAGTGTTTTACAACATTCCACGCGTATCGGCCCCTACTTCTCGGTGGGAACATTATATTCGTCTATTACGTAATATAACCTAACCTAACCCATCTAGCCCCTCGCTGGTAATGTTTTACAGAATCCCGTTCGTGTCGTCCCGTACGTCTCGCTTGGGACATTATATACGTCTACAGCGATATATATCCTAACCTAAGGCAGGCTATCATCTCGGATGCAGTATGTTACAACATGCATGGCGTATCGGCCCCTACTTCTCGGTGGGAACATTATATACGTCTATAACGTATCACAACCCAACCTAACCCATCTAGCCCCTCGCTGGCAATGTTTTACAGAATCCCGTTCGTGCCGTCCCGTACGTCTCGGTTGGGACGTTATATACGTCTACAGCGATATATATCCTAACGTAAGGCAGGCTAACATCTCGGATGTAGTGTTTTACAACATTCCCGGCTTATCTGCCCCTACATCTCGGTGGGAACATTATATTCGTCTATAACGTAATATAACCTAACCTAACACATCTAGCCCCTCGCTGGTAATGTTTTACAGAATCCCGTTCGTTTCGTCCCGTACGCCTCGGTTGGAATATTATATACGTCTATAGCGTTATATATCCTAACCTAAGGCAGGCTATCATCTCGGATGTAGTATTTTACAACATTCCTGGCGTATCGGCCCCTACTTCTCGGTGGGAACATTATGTAGGTCTATAACGTAATATAACCTAACCTATCACATCTAGCCCCTCGCTGCTAATGCTTTACAGAGTCCCGTTCGTGTCGTCCCGTACGTCTTGGTTGTGACATTATATACGTCTACAGCGTTATGTATCCTAACCTAAGGCAGGCTATCATCTCGGATGCAGTATTTTACAACATGCCTGGCGTATCGGCCCCTACTTTTCGGTGGGAACATTATATACGTCTATAACGTATCACAACTTAACCTAACCCATCTAGCCCCTCGCTGGTAATGTTTTACAGAATCCCGTTCGTGCCGTCCCGTACGTCTCGTTTGGGACGTTATATACGTCTACAGCGATATATATCCTAACGTAAGGCAGGCTAACATCTCGGATGTAGTGTTTTACAACATTCCAGGCGTATCGGCCCCTACTTCTCGGTGGGAACATTATATTCGTCTATTACGTAATATAACCTAACCTAACACATCTAGGCCCTCGCTGGTAATGTTTTACAGAATCTCGTTCGTGACGTCCCGTACATCTCGGTTGGAATATTATATACGTCTATAGCGTTATATATCCTAACCTAAGGCAGGCTATCATCCCGGATGTAGTATTTTACAACATTCCTGGCGTATCGGCCCCTACTTCTCGGTGGGAACATTATATACGTCTATAACGTATCACAACCTAACCTAACCCATCTAGCTCCTCGCTGGTAATGTTTTACAGAATCCCGTTCCTGTCGTCCCGTACGCCTCGGTTGGAATATTATATACGTCTATAGCGTTATATATCCTAACCTAAGGCAGGCTATCATCTCGGATGTAGTATTTTACAACATTCCTGGCGTATCGGCCCCTACTTCTCGGTGGGAACATTATATAGGTCTATAACGTAATATAACCTAACCTATCACATCTAGCCCCTCGCTGCTAATGCTTTACAGAGTCCCGTTCGTGTCGTCCCGTACGTCTTGGTTGTGACATTATATACGTCTACAGCGTTATATATCCTAACCTAAGGCAGGCTATCATCTCGGATGCAGTATTTTACAACATGCCTGGCGTATCGGCCACTACTTTTCGTTGGGAACATTATATACGTCTATAACGTATCACAGCTTAACCTAACCCATCTAGCCCCTCGCTGGTAATGTTTTACAGAATCCCGTTCGTGCCGTCCCGTACGTCTCGTTTGGGACGTTATATAAGTCTACAGCGATATATATCCTAACGTAAGGCAGGCTAACATCTCGGATGTAGTGTTTTACAACATTCCAGGCGTATCGGCCCCTACTTCTCGGTGGGAACATTATATTCGTCTATTACGTAATATAACCTAACCTAACACATCTAGGCCCTCGCTGGTAATGTTTTACAGAATCCCGTTCCTGTCGTCCCGTACGCCTCGGTTGGAATATTATATACGTCTATAGCGTTATATATCCTAACCTAAGGCAGGCTATCATCTCGGATGTAGTATTTTACAACATTCCTGGCGTATCGGCCCCTACTTCTCGGTGGGAACATTATATAGGTCTATAACGTAATATAACCTAACCTATCACATCTAGCCCCTCGCTGCTAATGCTTTACAGAGTCCCGTTCGTGTCGTCCCGTACGTCTTGGTTGTGACATTATATACGTCTACAGCGTTATGTATCCTAACCTAAGGCAGGCTATCATCTCGGATGCAGTATTTTACAACATGCCTGGCGTATCGGCCCCTACTTTTCGTTGGGAACATTATATACGTCTATAACGTATCACAACTTAACCTAACCCATCTAGCCCCTCGCTGGTAATGTTTTACAGAATCCCGTTCGTGTCGTCCCGTACGTCTCGCTTGGGACATTATATACGTCTACAGCGATATATATCCTAAGCTAAGGCAGGCTATCATCTCGGATGCAGTATTTTACAACATGCATGGCGTATCGGCCCCTACTTCTCGGTGGGAACATTATATACGTCTATAACGTATCACAACCCAACCTAACCCATCTAGCCCCTCGCTGGCAATGTTTTACAGAATCCCGTTCGTGCCGTCCCGTACGTCTCGGTTGGGACGTTATATACGTCTACAGCGATATATATCCTAACGTAAGGCAGGCTAACATCTCGGATGTAGTGTTTTACAACATTCCCGGCTTATCTGCCCCTACATCTCGGTGGGAACATTATATTCGTCTATAACGTAATATAACCTAACCTAACACATCTAGCCCCTCGCTGGTAATGTTTTACAGAATCCCGTTCGTTTCGTCCCGTACGCCTCGGTTGGAATATTATATACGTCTATAGCGTTATATATCCTAACCTAAGGCAGGCTATCATCTCGGATGTAGTATTTTACAACATTCCTGGCGTATCGGCCCCTACTTCTCGGTGGGAACATTATATAGGTCTATAACGTAATATAACCTAACCTATCACATCTAGCCCCTCGCTGCTAATGCTTTACAGAGTCCCGTTCGTGTCGTCCCGTACGTCTTGGTTGTGACATTATATACGTCTACAGCGTTATGTATCCTAACCTAAGGCAGGCTATCATCTCGGATGCAGTATTTTACAACATGCCTGGCGTATCGGCCCCTACTTTTCGGTGGGAACATTATATACGTCTATAACGTATCACAACTTAACCTAACCCATCTAGCCCCTCGCTGGTAATGTTTTACAGAATCCCGTTCGTGCCGTCCCGTACGTCTCGTTTGGGACGTTATATACGTCTACAGCGATATATATCCTAACGTAAGGCAGGCTAACATCTCGGATGTAGTGTTTTACAACATTCCAGGCGTATCGGCCCCTACTTCTCGGTGGGAACATTATATTCGTCTATTACGTAATATAACCTAACCTAACACATCTAGGCCCTCGCTGGTAATGTTTTACAGAATCTCGTTCGTGACGTCCCGTACATCTCGGTTGGAATATTATATACGTCTATAGCGTTATATATCCTAACCTAAGGCAGGCTATCATCCCGGATGTAGTATTTTACAACATTCCTGGCGTATCGGCCCCTACTTCTCGGTGGGAACATTATATACGTCTATAACGTATCACAACCTAACCTAACCCATCTAGCTCCTCGCTGGTAATGTTTTACAGAATCCCGTTCCTGTCGTCCCGTACGCCTCGGTTGGAATATTATATACGTCTATAGCGTTATATATCCTAACCTAAGGCAGGCTATCATCTCGGATGTAGTATTTTACAACATTCCTGGCGTATCGGCCCCTACTTCTCGGTGGGAACATTATATAGGTCTATAACGTAATATAACCTAACCTATCACATCTAGCCCCTCGCTGCTAATGCTTTACAGAGTCCCGTTCGTGTCGTCCCGTACGTCTTGGTTGTGACATTATATACGTCTACAGCGTTATATATCCTAACCTAAGGCAGGCTATCATCTCGGATGCAGTATTTTACAACATGCCTGGCGTATCGGCCACTACTTTTCGTTGGGAACATTATATACGTCTATAACGTATCACAGCTTAACCTAACCCATCTAGCCCCTCGCTGGTAATGTTTTACAGAATCCCGTTCGTGCCGTCCCGTACGTCTCGTTTGGGACGTTATATAAGTCTACAGCGATATATATCCTAACGTAAGGCAGGCTAACATCTCGGATGTAGTGTTTTACAACATTCCAGGCGTATCGGCCCCTACTTCTCGGTGGGAACATTATATTCGTCTATTACGTAATATAACCTAACCTAACACATCTAGGCCCTCGCTGGTAATGTTTTACAGAATCCCGTTCCTGTCGTCCCGTACGCCTCGGTTGGAATATTATATACGTCTATAGCGTTATATATCCTAACCTAAGGCAGGCTATCATCTCGGATGTAGTATTTTACAACATTCCTGGCGTATCGGCCCCTACTTCTCGGTGGGAACATTATATAGGTCTATAACGTAATATAACCTAACCTATCACATCTAGCCCCTCGCTGCTAATGCTTTACAGAGTCCCGTTCGTGTCGTCCCGTACGCCTTGGTTGTGACATTATATACGTCTACAGCGTTATGTATCCTAACCTAAGGCAGGCTATCATCTCGGATGCAGTATTTTACAACATGCCTGGCGTATCGGCCCCTACTTTTCGTTGGGAACATTATATACGTCTATAACGTATCACAACTTAACCTAACCCATCTAGCCCCTCGCTGGTAATGTTTTACAGAATCCCGTTCGTGCCGTCCCGTACGTCTCGTTTGGGACGTTATATACGTCTACAGCGATATATATCCTAACGTAAGGCAGGCTAACATCTCGGATGTAGTGTTTTACAACATTCCAGGCGTATCGGCCCCTACTTCTCGGTGGGAACATTATATTCGTCTATTACGTAATATAACCTAACCTAACACATCTAGGCCCTTGCTGGTAATGTTTTACAGAATCTCGTTCGTGACGTCCCGTACATCTCGGTTGGAATATTATATACGTCTATAGCGTTATATATCCTAACCTAAGGCAGGCTAACATCTCGGATATAATGTTTTACAACATTCCTGGCGTATCGGCCCCTACTTCTCGGTGGGAACATTATATTCGTCTATAACGTAATATAACCTAACCTATCACATCTAGCCCCTCGCTGGTAATGTTTTACAGAGTCCCGTTCGTGTCGTCCCGTACGTCTCGGTTGGAACATTATATACGTCTACAGCGATATATATCCTAACGTAAGGCAGGCTAACATCTCGGATGTAGTGTTTTACAACATTCCAGGCGTATCGGCCCCTACTTCTCGGTGGGAACATTATATTCGTCTATTACGTAATATAACCTAACCTAACCCATCTAGCCCCTCGCTGGTAATGTTTTACAGAATCCCGTTCGTGTCGTCCCGTACGTCTCGCTTGGGACATTATATACGTCTACAGCGATATATATCCTAACCTAAGGCAGGCTATCATCTCGGATGCAGTATTTTACAACATGCATGGCGTATCGGCCCCTACTTCTCGGTGGGAACATTATATACGTCTATAACGTATCACAACCCAACCTAACCCATCTAGCCCCTCGCTGGCAATGTTTTACAGAATCCCGTTCGTGCCGTCCCGTACGTCTCGGTTGGGACGTTATATACGTCTACAGCGATATATATCCTAACGTAAGGCAGGCTAACATCTCGGATGTAGTGTTTTACAACATTCCCGGCTTATCTGCCCCTACATCTCGGTGGGAACATTATATTCGTCTATAACGTAATATAACCTAACCTAACACATCTAGCCCCTCGCTGGTAATGTTTTACAGAATCCCGTTCGTTTCGTCCCGTACGCCTCGGTTGGAATATTATATACGTCTATAGCGTTATATATCCTAACCTAAGGCAGGCTATCATCTCGGATGTAGTATTTTACAACATTCCTGGCGTATCGGCCCCTACTTCTCGGTGGGAACATTATATAGGTCTATAACGTAATATAACCTAACCTATCACATCTAGCCCCTCGCTGCTAATGCTTTACAGAGTCCCGTTCGTGTCGTCCCGTACGTCTTGGTTGTGACATTATATACGTCTACAGCGTTATGTATCCTAACCTAAGGCAGGCTATCATCTCGGATGCAGTATTTTACAACATGCCTGGCGTATCGGCCCCTACTTTTCGGTGGGAACATTATATACGTCTATAACGTATCACAACTTAACCTAACCCATCTAGCCCCTCGCTGGTAATGTTTTACAGAATCCCGTTCGTGCCGTCCCGTACGTCTCGTTTGGGACGTTATATACGTCTACAGCGATATATATCCTAACGTAAGGCAGGCTAACATCTCGGATGTAGTGTTTTACAACATTCCAGGCGTATCGGCCCCTACTTCTCGGTGGGAACATTATATTCGTCTATTACGTAATATAACCTAACCTAACACATCTAGGCCCTCGCTGGTAATGTTTTACAGAATCTCGTTCGTGACGTCCCGTACATCTCGGTTGGAATATTATATACGTCTATAGCGTTATATATCCTAACCTAAGGCAGGCTATCATCCCGGATGTAGTATTTTACAACATTCCTGGCGTATCGGCCCCTATTTCTCGGTGGGAACATTATATTCGTCTATAACGTAATATAACCTAACCTATCACATCTAGCCCCTCGCTGGTAATGTTTTACAGAGTCCCGTTCGTGTCGTCCCGTAGGTCTCGGTTGGAATATTATATACGTCTATAGCGTTATATATGCTAACCTAAGGCAGGCTATCATATCGGATGTAGTATTTTACAACATTCCTGGCGTATCGGCCCCTACTTCTCGGTGGGAACATTAGACACGTCTATAACGTATCACAACTTAACCTAACCCATCTAGCCCCTCGCTGGTAATGTTTTACAGAATCCCGTTCGTGCCGTCCCGTACGTCTCGGTTGGGACGTTATATAAGTCTACAGCGATATATATCCTAACGTGAGGCAGGCTAACATCTCGGATGTAGTGTTTTACAACATTCCCGGCTTATCTGCCCCTACATCTCGGTGGGAACATTATGTTCGTCTATAACGTAATATAACCTAACCTAACACATCTAGCCCCTCGCTGGTAATGTTTTACAGAATCCCGTTTGTTTCGTCCCGTACGTCTCGGTTGGGACATTATAAACGTCTACAGCGATATGTATCCTAACGTAAGGCAGGCTAACATCTCGGATGTAGTATTTTACAACATTCCTGGCGTATCGGCCCCTATTTCTCGGTGGGAACATTATATTCGTCTATAACGTATCATAACCTAACCTAACCCATCTAGCCCCTCGCTGGTAATGTTTTACAGAATCCCGTTCGTGCGGTCCCGTTCGTCTCGGTTGGGACGTTGTATACGTCTACAGCGATATATATCCTAACGTAAGGCAGGCTAACATCTCGGATGTAGTGTTTTACAACATTCCAGGCGTTTCCGCCCCTACTTCTCGGTGGTAACATTATATTCGTCTATAACGTAATATAACCTAACCTAACACATCTAGCCCCTCGCTGGTAATGTTTTACAGAGTCCCATTCGTGTCGTCCCGTACGTCTCGGTTGGGACATTATATACGTCTACAGCGTTATATATCCTAACCTAAGGCAAGCTATCATCTCGGATGCAGTATTTTACAACATGCATGGCGTATCCGCCCCTACTTCTCGGTGGGAACATTATATACGTCTATAACGTATCACAACCTAACCTAACCCATCTAGCGCCTCGCTGGTAATGTTTTACAGAATCCCGTTCGTGCCGTCCCGTACGTCTCCGTTGGGACGTTATATACGTCTACAGCGATATATATCCTAACGTAAGGCAGGCTAACATCTCGGATGTAGTGTTTTACAACATTCCAGGCGTATCGGCCCCTACTTCTCGGTGAGAACATTATATTCGTCTATAACGTAATATAACCTAACCTAACACATCTAGCCCCTCGCTGGTAATGTTTTACAGAATCCCGTTCGTGACGTCCCGTACATCTGGGTTGGAATATTATATACGTCTATAGCGTTATATATGCTAACCTAAGGCAGGCTATCATCTCGGATGCAGTATTTTACAACATGCCTGGCGTATCGGCCCCTACTTCTCGGTGGGAACATTATATACGTCTATAACGTATCACAACCTAAGCTAACCCATCTAGCCCCTCGCTGGTAATGTTTTACAGAATCCCGTTCGTGCCGTCCCGTACGTCTCGGTTGGGACGTTATACACGTCTACAGCGTTATATATCCTAACCTAAGGCAGGCTATCATCTCGGATGCAGTATTTTACAACATGCCTGGCGTATCGGCCCCTACTTCTCGGTGGGAACATTATATACGTCTATAACGTAACATAACCTAACCTAACACATCTAGCCCCTCGCTGGTAATGTTTTACAGAATCCCGTTCGTGTCGTCCCGTAAGTCTCGGTTGGGACATTATATACGTCTACAGCGTTATATATCCTAACCTAAGGCAGGCTATCATCTCGGATGCAGTATTTTACAATATGCCTGGCGTATCGGCCCCTACTTCTCGGTGGGAACATTATATAAGTCTATAACGTATCACAACATAACCTAACCCATCTAGCCCCTCGCTGGTAATGTTTTACAGAATCCCGTTCGTGCCGTCCCGTACGTCTCGTTTGGGACGTTATATCCGTCTACAGCGATATATATCCCAACGTAAGGCAGGCTAACATCTCGGATGTAGTGTTTTACAACATTCCAGGCCTATCGGCCCCTACTTCTCGGTGGGAACGTTATATTCGTCTATTACGCAATATAACCTAACCTAACACATCTAGGCACTAGCTGGTAATGTTTTACAGAATCCCGTTCGTGACGTCCCGTACATCTGAGTTGGGATATTATATACGTCTATTGCGTTATATATCCTAACCTAAGGCAGGCTAACATCTCGGATGTAGTGTTTTACAACATTCCTGGCGTATCGGCCCCTACTTCTCGGTGGGAACATTATATAGGTCTATAACGTAATATAACCTAACCTAACCCATCTAGCTCCTCGTTGGTAATGTTTTACAGAATCCCGTTCGTTTCGTCCCGTACATCTCGGTTGGAATATTATATACGTCTATAGCGTTATATATCCTAACCTAAAGCAGGCTATCATCTCGGATGTAGTATTTTACAACATTCCTGGCGTATCGGCCCCTATTTCTCGGTGGGAACATTATATACGTCTATAACGTATCACATCCTAACCTAACCCATCTGGCCCCTCGCTGGTAATGTTTTACAGAATCCCGTTCCTGTCGTCCCGTACATCTCGGTTAGGATATTATATACGTCTACAGCGATATATATCCTAACCTAAGGCAGGCTATCATCTCGGATGCAGTATTTTACAACATTCCAGGCGTATCGGCCCCTACTTCTCGGTGGGAATATTATATTCGTCTATTACGTAATATAACCTAACCTAACACATCTAGGCCCTCGCTGGTAATGTTTTACAGAATCTCGTTCGTGACGTCCCGTACATCTCGGTTGGAATATTATATACGTCTATACCGTTATATATCCTAACCTAAGGCAGGCTATCATCTCGGATGTAGTATTTTACAACATTCCTGGCGTATCGGCCCCTATTTCTCGGTGGGAACATTATATACGTCTATAACGAATCACATCCTAACCTAACCCATCTAGCCCCTTGCTGGTAATGTTTTACAGAATCCCGTTCCTGTCGTCCCGTACATCTCGGTTGGGATATTATATACGTCTATTGCGTTATATATCCTAACCTAAGGCAGGCTATCATCTCGGATGCAGTATTTTACAACATGCCTGGCGTATCGGCCCCTACTTCTCGGTGGGAACATTATATACGTCTATAACGTATCACAACCTAACCTAACCCATCTAGCCCCTCGCTGGTAATGTTTTACAGAATCCCGTTCGTGCCGTCCCGTACGTCTCGGTTGGGACGTTATATACGTCTACAGCGATATATATCCTAACGTAAGGCAGGCTAACATCTCGGATGTAGTGTTTTACAACATTCCAGGCGTTCCGGCCCCTACTTCTCGGTGGTAACATTATATTCGTCTATAACGTAATATAACCTAACCTAACACATCTAGCCCCTCGCTGGTAATGTTTTACAGAATCCCGTTCCTGTCGTCCCGTACATCACGGTTGGGATATTATATACGTCTACAGCGATATATATCCTAACGTAAGGCAGGCTAACATCTCGGATGTAGTATTTTACAACATTCCTGGCGTATCGGCCCCTATTTCTCGGTGGGAACACTATATTCGTCTATAACGTAATATAACCTAACCTATCACATCTAGCCCCTCGCTGGTAATGTTTTACAGAGTCCCGTTCGTGTCGTCCCGTACGTCTCGGTTGGGACATTATATACGTCTACAGCGATATATATCCTAACGTAAGGCAGGCTGTCATCTCGGATGCAGTATTTTACAACATGCATGGCGTATCGGCCCCTACTTCTCGGTGGGAACATTATATACGTCTATAACGTAACATAACCTAACCTAACCCATCTAGCCCCTCGCTGGTAATATTTTACAGAATCGATTTCGTGACGTCCCGTACGTGTCGATTGGGATATTATATACGTCTATAGCGTTATATATCCTAACCTAAGGCAGGCTATCATTTCGGATGCAGTATTTTTCGCCATTCCTGGCGTATCGGCTCTACTTCTCGGTGGGAACATTATACACGTTTATAACGTAACATAACCTAACCTAACCCATCTAGTCCCTCGCTGGTAATATTTTACAGAATCGCGTTCGTGTCGTTCCGTTCGTCTCGATTGGGATATTATATACGTCTATAGCGTTATATATGCTAACCTAAGGCAGGCTATCATCTCGGATGCAGTATTTTACAACATGCCTGGCGTATCGGCCCCTACTTCTCGGTGGGAACATTATATACGTCTATAACGTATCACAACCTAAGCTAACCCATCTAGCCCCTCGCTGGTAATGTTTTACAGAATCCCGTTCGTGCCGTCCCGTACGTCTCGGTTGGGACGTTATATACGTCTACAGCGTTATATATCCTAACCTAAGGCAGGCTATCATCTCGGATGCAGTATTTTACAACATGCCTGGCGTATCGGCCCCTACTTCTCGGTGGGAACATTATAGACGTCTATAACGTATTACAACCGAACCTAACCCATCTAGCTCCTCGCTGGTAATGTTTTACAGAATCCCGTTCCTGTCGTCCCGTACGTCTCGGTTGGAATATTATATACGTCTATAGCGTTATATATCCTAACCTAAGGCACGCTATCATCTCGGATGTAGTATTTTACAACATTCCTGGCGTATCGGCCTCTACTTCTTGGTGGGAACATTATATTCGTGTATAACGTAACATAACCTAACCTAACACATCTAGGCCCTCGCTGTTAATGTTTTACAGAATCACGTTCGTGACGTCCCGTACATCTCGGTTGGAATATTATATACGTCTATAGCGTTATATATCCTAATCTAAGGCAGGCTATCATCTCGGATGTAGTATTTTACAACATTCCTGGCGTATCGGCCCCTATTTCTCGGTGGGAACATTATATTCGTCTATAACGTAATATAACCTAACCTATCACATCTAGCCCCTCGCTGGTAATGTTTTACAGAGTCCCGTTCGTGTCGTCCCGTACGTTTCGGTTGGGACATTATATACGTCTACAGCGATATATATCCTAACGTAAGGCAGGCTGTCATCTCGGATGCAGTATTTTACAACATGCATGGCGTATCGGCCCCTACTTCTCGGTGGGAACATTATATACGTCTATAACGTATCATAACCTAACCTAACACATCTAGCCCCCCGCTGGTAATGTTTTACAGAATCTCGTTCGTGACGTCCCGTACATCTCGGTTGGAATATTATATGCGTCTATAGCGTTATATATCCTAAAGTAAGGCAGGCTAACATTTCGGATGTTGTATTTTACAAAAATCCTGGTGTATCGGCCTCTACTTTTCGGTGGAAACATTATATTCGTCTATAACGTAACATAACCTAACCTAACCCATCTAGCCCCTCGCTGGTAATATTTTACAGAATCGATTTCGTGACGTCCCGTACGTGTCGATTGGGATATTATATACGTCTATAGCGTTATATATCCTAACATAAGGCAGGCTATCATCTCGGATGCGGTATTTTAAAACATTCCTGGCATATCGGCCCCTACTTCTCGGTGGGAACATTATATACGTCTATAACGTATCACAACCTAACCTAACCCATCTAGCTCTTCGCTGGTAATGTTTTACAGAATCCCGTTCGTGTCGTCCCGTACATCTCGGTTGGGACATTATATACGTCTACAGCGTTATATATCCTAACCTAAGGCAGGCTATCACCTCGGATGCAGTATTTTACAACATGCCTGGCTTATCGGCCCCTACTTCTCGGTGGGAACATTATATACGTCTATAACGTATCACAACTTAACCTAACCCATCTAGCCCCTCGCTGGTAATGTTTTACAGAATCCCGTTCGTGCCGTCCCGTACGTCTCGTTTGGGACGTTATATACGTCTACAGCGATATATATCCTAACGTAAGGCAGGCTAACATCTCGGATGTAGTGTTTTACAACATTCCAGGCGTATCGGCCCCTACTTCTCGGTGGGAACATTATATTCGTCTATTACGTAATATAACCTAACCTAACACATCTAGGCCCTCGCTGGTAATGTTTTACAGAATCTCGTTCGTGACGTCCCGTACATCTCGGTTGGAATATTATATACGTCTATAGCGTTATATATCCTAACCTAAGGCAGGCTAACATCTCGGATATAGTGTTTTACAACATTCCTGGCGTATCGGCCCCTACTTCTCGGTGGGAACATTATATTCGTCTATAACGTAATATAACCTAACCTATCACATCTAGCCCCTCGCTGGTAATGTTTTACAGAGTCCCGTTCGTGTCGTCCCGTACGTCTCGGTTGGAACATTATATACGTCTACAGCGATATATATCCTAACGTAAGGCAGGCTAACATCTCGGATGTAGTGTTTTACAACATTCCAGGCGTATCGGCCCCTACTTCTCGGTGGGAACATTATATTCGTCTATTACGTAATATAACCTAACCTAACCCATCTAGCCCCTCGCTGGTAATGTTTTACAGAATCCCGTTCGTGTCGTCCCGTACGTCTCGCTTGGGACATTATATACGTCTACAGCGATATATATCCTAACCTAAGGCAGGCTATCATCTCGGATGCAGTATTTTACAACATGCATGGCGTATCGGCCCCTACTTCTCGGTGGGAACATTATATACGTCTATAACGTATCACAACCCAACCTAACCCATCTAGCCCCTCGCTGGCAATGTTTTACAGAATCCCGTTCGTGCCGTCCCGTACGTCTCGGTTGGGACGTTATATACGTCTACAGCGATATATATCCTAACGTAAGGCAGGCTAACATCTCGGATGTAGTGTTTTACAACATTCCCGGCTTATCTGCCCCTACATCTCGGTGGGAACATTATATTCGTCTATAACGTAATATAACCTAACCTAACACATCTAGCCCCTCGCTGGTAATGTTTTACAGAATCCCGTTCGTTTCGTCCCGTACGCCTCGGTTGGAATATTATATACGTCTATAGCGTTATATATCCTAACCTAAGGCAGGCTATCATCTCGGATGTAGTATTTTACAACATTCCTGGCGTATCGGCCCCTACTTCTCGGTGGGAACATTATATAGGTCTATAACGTATCATAACCTAACCTAACCCATCTAGCCCCTCGCTGGTAATGTTTTACAGAATCCCGTTCGTGCCGTCCCGTTCGTCTCGGTTGGGACGTTGTATACGTCTACAGCGATATATATCCTAACGTAAGGCAGGCTAACATCTCGGATGTAGTGTTTTACAACATTCCAGGCGTTTCCGCCCCTACTTCTCGGTGGTAACATTATATTCGTCTATAACGTAATATAACCTAACCTAACACATCTAGCCCCTCGCTGGTAATGTTTTACAGAGTCCCATTCGTGTCGTCCCGTACGTCTCGTTCGGGACATTATATACGTCTACAGCGTTATATATCCTAACCTAAGGCAAGCTATCATCTCGGATGCAGTATTTTACAACATGCATGGCGTATCCGCCCCTACTTCTCGGTGGGAACATTATATACGTCTATAACGTATCACAACCTAACCTAACCCATCTAGCGCCTCGCTGGTAATGTTTTACAGAATCCCGTTCGTGCCGTCCCGTACGTCTCCGTTGGGACGTTATATACGTCTACAGCGATATATATCCTAACGTAAGGCAGGCTAACATCTCGGATGTAGTGTTTTACAACATTCCAGGCGTATCGGCCCCTACTTCTCGGTGGGAACATTATATTCGTCTATAACGTAATATAACCTAACCTAACACATCTAGCCCCTCGCTGGTAATGTTTTACAGAATCCCGTTCGTGACGTCCCGTACATCTCGGTTGGAATATTATATACGTCTATAGCGTTATATATCGTAACCTAAGGCAGGCTATCATCTCGGATGTAGTGTTTTACAACATTCCTGGCGTATCGGCCACTACTTTTCGGTGGGAACATTATATACTTCTATAACGTATCACAACCTAAGCTAACCCATCTAGCCCCTCGCAGGTATTGTTTTACAGAATCCCGTTCGTGCCGTCCCGTACGTCTCGGTTGGAACGTTATATACGTCTACAGCGATATATATCCTAACGTAAGGCAGGCTAACATCTCGGATGTAGTGTTTTACAACATTCCAGGAGTATCGGCCCCTACTTCTCGGTGGGAACATTATATTCGTCTATAACGTAATATAACCTAACCTAACACATCTAGCCCCTCGCTGGTAATGTTTTACAGAATCCCGTTCGTGCCGTCCCGTACGTCTTGTTTGGGACGTTATATACGTCTACAGCGATATATATCCCAACGTAAGGCAGGCTAACATCTCGGATGTAGTGTTTTACAACATTCCAGGCGTATCGGCACCTACTTCTCGGTGGGAACATTATATTCGTGTATAACGTAATATAACCTTACCTAACACATCTAGGCCCTCGCTGGTAATGTTTTACAGAATCTCGTTCGTGACGTCCCGTACATCTCGGTTGGAATATTATATACGTCTATAGCGTTATATATCCTAATCTAAGGCAGGCTATCATCTCGGATGTAGTGTTTTACAACATTCCTGGCGTATCGGCTCTACTTCTCGGTGGGAACATTATACACGTCTATAACGTAACATAACCTAACCTAACCCATCTAGCCCCTCACTGGTAATGTTTTACAGAATCCCGTTCCTGTCGTCCCGTACATCACGGTTGGGATATTATATACGTCTACAGCGATATATATCCTAACGTAAGGCATGCTAACATCTCGGACGTAGTATTTTACAACATTCCTGGCGTATCGGCCTCTACTTCCCGGTGGGAACATTATATTCGTGTATAACGTAACATAACCTAACCTAACCCATCTAGCCCCTCGCTGGTAATGTTTTACAGAATCCAGTTCGTTTCGTCCCGTACGTCTCGGTTGGGACATTATAAACGTATACAGCGATATATACCCTAACGTAAGGCAGGCTGACATCTCGGATGTTGTATTTTACAACATTCCTGGCGTATCGGCCCATACTTCTTGGTGGGAACATTATATAGGTCTATAACGTAATATAACCTAACCTAACACATCTAGCCCCTCGCTGGTAATGTTTTACAGAATCCCGTTCGTGACGTCCCGTACATCTCGGTTGGGACGTTATATACGTCTACAGCGATATATATCCTAACGTAAGGCAGGCTAACATCTCGGATGTAGTGTTTTACAACATTCCTGGCTTATCTGCCTCTACATCTCGGTGGGAACATTATATTCGTCTATAACGTAATATAACCTAACCTAACACATCTAGCCCCTCGCTGGTAATGTTTTACAGAATCCCGTTTGTTTCGTCCCGTACGTCTCGGTTGGGACATTATAAACGTCTACAGCGATATATATCCTAACCTAAGGCAGGCTATCATCTCGGATGCAGTATTTTACAACATGCATGGCGTATCGGCCCCTACATCTCGGTGGGAACATTATATACGTCTATAACGTATCACAACCCAAACTAACCCATCTAGCCCCTCGCTGGCAATGTTTTACAGAATCCCGTTCGTGCCGTCCCGTACGTCTCGGTTGGGACGTTATATACGTCTACAGCGATATATATCCTAACGTAAGGCAGGCTAACATCTCGGATGTAGTGTTTTACAACATTCCCGGCTTATCTGCCCCTACATCTCGGTGGGAACATTATATTCGTCTATAACGTAATATAACCTAACCTAACACATCTAGCCCCTCGCTGGTAATGTTTTACAGAATCCCGTTCGTGCCGTCCCGTACGTCTCGGTTGGGACGTTATATACGTCTACAGCGATATATATCCTAACGTAAGGCAGGCTAACATCTCGGATGTAGTGTTTTACAACATTCCAGGCGTTTCCGCCCCTACTTCTCGGTGGTAACATTATATTCGTCTATAACGTAATATAACCTAACCTAACACATCTAGCCCCTCGCTGGTAATGTTTTACAGAGTCCCGTTCGTGTCGTCCCGTACGTCTCGGTTGGGACATTATATACGTCTACAGCGTTATATATCCTAACCTAAGGCAGGCTATCATCTCGGATGCAGTATTTTACAACATGCATGGCGTATCCGCCCCTACTTCTCGGTGGGAACATTATATACGTCTATAACGTATCACAACCTAACCTAACCCATCTAGCGCCTCGCTGGTAATGTTTTACAGAATCCCGTTCGTGCCGTCCCGTACGTCTCCGTTGGGACGTTATATACGTCTACAGCGATATATATCCTAACGTATGGCATGCTAACATCTCGGATGTAGTGTTTTACAACATTCCAGGCGTATCGGCCCCTACTTCTCGGTGGGAACATTATATTCGTCTATAACGTAATATAACCTAACCTAACACATCTAGCCCCTCGCTGGTAATGTTTTACAGAATCCCGTTCGTGACGTCCCGTACATCTCGGTTGGAATATTATATACGTCTATAGCGTTATATATCCTAACCTAAGGCAGGCTATCATCTCGGATGTAGTGTTTTACAACATTCCTGGCGTATCGGCCCCTACTTCTCGGTGGGAACATTATATACGTCTATAACGTATCACAACCTAAGCTACCCCTCTAGCCCCTCGCTGGTAATGTTTTACAGAATCCCGTTCGTGCCGTCCCGTACGTCTCCGTTGGGACGTTATATACGTCTACAGCGATATATATCCTAACGTAAGGCAGGCTAACATATCGGATGTAGTGTTTTACAACATTCCAGGCGTATCGGCCCCTACTTCTCGGTGGGAACATTATATTCGTCTATAACGTAATATAACCTAACCTAACACATCTAGCCACTCGCTGGTAATGTTTTACAGAATACCGTTCGTAACGTCCCGTACATCTCGGTTGGAATATTATATACGTCTATAGCGTTATATATCCTAACCTAAGGCAGGCTATCATCTCGGATGTAGTGTTTTACAGCATTCCTGGCGTATCGGCCCCTACTTCTCGGTGGGAACATTATATAGGTCTACAACGTAATATAACCTAACCTAACACATCTAGCCCCTCGCTGGTAATGTTTTACAGAATCCCGATTGTGTCGTCCCGTACGTCTCGGTTGGGATATTATATACGTCTAGAGCGATATATATCCTAACGTAAGGCAGGCTAACATCTCGGATGTAGTATTTTACAACATTCCTGGCGTATCGGCCCCTACTTCTCGGTGGGAACATTATATAGGTCTATAACGTAATATAACCTAACCTATCACATCTAGCCCCTCGCTGCTAATGCTTGACAGAGTCCCGTTCGTGTCGTCCCGTACGTCTTGGTTGTGACATTATATACGTCTACAGCGTTATGTATCCTAACCTAAGGCAGGCTATCATCTCGGATGCAGTATTTTACAACATGCCTGGCGTATCGGCCCCTACTTTTCGGTGGGAACATTATATACGTCTATAACGTATCACAACTTAACCTAACCCATCTAGCCCCTCGCTGGTAATGTTTTACAGAATCCCGTTCGTGCCGTCCCGTACGTCTCGTTTGGGACGTTATATACGTCTACAGCGATATATATCCTAACGTAAGGCAGGCTAACATCTCGGATGTAGTGTTTTACATCATTCCAGGCGTATCGGCCCCTACTTCTCGGTGGGAACATTATATTCGTCTATTACGTAATATAACCTAACCTAACACATCTAGGCCCTCGCTGGTAATGTTTTACAGAATCTCGTTCGTGACGTCCCGTACATCTCGGTTGGAATATTATATACGTCTATAGCGTTATATATCCTAACCTAAGGCAGGCTATCATCCCGGATGTAGTATTTTACAACATTCCTGGCGTATCGGCCCCTATTTCTCGGTGGGAACATTATATTCGTCTATAACGTAATATAACCTAACCTAACACATCTAGCCCCTCGCTGGTAATGTTTTACAAAATCCCGTTCGTGACGTCCCGTACATCTCGGTTGGAATATTATATACGTCTATAGCGTTATATATCCTAACCTAAGGCAGGCTAACATCTCGGATATAGTGTTTTACAACATTCCTGGCGTATCGGCCCCTACTTCTCGGTGGGAACATTATATTCGTCTATAACGTAATATAACCTAACCTATCACATCTAGCCCCTCGCTGGTAATGTTTTACAGAGTCCCGTTCGTGTCGTCCCGTACGTCTCGGTTGGAATATTATATACGTCTATAGCGTTATATATGCTAACCTAAGGCAGGCTATCATATCGGATGTAGTATTTTACAACATTCCTGGCGTATCGGCCCCTACTTCTCGGTGGGAACATTAGACACGTCTATAACGTATCACAACTTAACCTAACCCATCTAGCCCCTCGCTGGTAATGTTTTACAGAATCCCGTTCGTGCCGTCCCGTACGTCTCGGTTGGGACGTTATATACGTCTACAGCGATATATATCCTAACGTGAGGCAGGCTAACATCTCGGATGTAGTATTTTACAACATTCCTGGCGTATCGGCCCCTATTTCTCGGTGGGAACATTATATTCGTCTATAACGTAATATAACCTAACCTATCACATCTAGCCCCTCGCTGGTAATGTTTTACAGAGTCCCGTTCGTGTCGTCCCGTACGTCTCGGTTGGGACATTATATACGTCTACAGCGATATATATCCTAACCTAAGGCAGGCTGTCATCTCGGATGCAGTATTTTACAACATGCATGGCGTATCGGCCCCTACTTCTCGGTGGGAACATTATATACGTCTATAACGTATCATAACCTAACCTAACCCATCTAGCCCCTCGCTGGTAATGTTTTACAGAATCCCGTTCGTGCCGTCCCGTACGTCTCGGTTGGGACGTTATATACGTCTACAGCGATATATATCCTAACGTAAGGCAGGCTAACATCTCGGATGTAGTGTTTTACAACATTCCAGGCGTTTCCGCCCCTACTTCTCGGTGGTAACATTATATTCGTCTATAACGTAATATAACCTAACCTAACACATCTAGCCCCTCGCTGGTAATGTTTTACAGAGTCCCGTTCGTGTCGTCCCGTACGTCTCGGTTGGGACATTATATACGTCTACAGCGTTATATATCCTAACCTAAGGCAGGCTATCATCTCGGATGCAGTATTTTACAACATGCCTGGCGTATCGGCCCCTACTTCTCGGTGGGAACATTATATAAGTCTATAACGTATCACAACCTAACCTAACCCATCTAGCCCCTCGCTGGTAATGTTTTACAGAATCCCGTTTGTTTCGTCCCGTACGTCTCGGTTGGGACATTATAAACGTCTACAGCGATATATATCCTAATGTAAGGCAGGCTAACATCTCGGATGTAGTATTTTACAACATTCCTGGCGTATCGGCCCCTATTTCTCGGTGGGAACATTATATTCTTCTATAACGTAATATAACCTAACCTATCACATCTAGCCCTTCGCTGGTAATGTTTTACAGAGTCCCGTTCGTGTCGTCCCGTACGTCTCGGTTGGGACATTATATACGTCTACAGCGATATATATCCTAACCTAAGGCAGGCTGTCATCTCGGATGCAGTATTTTACAACATGCATGGCGTATCGGCCCCTACTTCTCGGTGGGAACATTATATACGTCTATAACGTATCATAACCTAACCTAACCCATCTAGCCCCTCGCTGGTAATGTTTTACAGAATCCCGTTCGTGCCGTCCCGTACGTCTCGGTTGGGACGTTATATACGTCTACAGCGATATATATCCTAACGTAAGGCAGGCTAACATCTCGGATGTAGTGTTTTACAACATTCCAGGCGTTTCCGCCCCTACTTCTCGGTGGTAACATTATATTCGTCTATAACGTAATATAACCTAACCTAACACATCTAGCCCCTCGCTGGTAATGTTTTACAGAATCCCGTTCGTGACGTCCCGTACATCTCGGTTGGAATATTATATACGTCTATAGCGTTATATATCGTAACCTAAGGCAGGCTATCATCTCGGATGTAGTGTTTTACAACATTCCTGGCGTATCGGCCCCTACTTCTCGGTGGGAACATTATATACGTCTATAACGTATCACAACCTAAGCTACCCCTCTAGCCCCTCGCTGGTAATGTTTTACAGAATCCCGTTCGTGCCGTCCCGTACGTCTCCGTTGGGACGTTATATACGTCTACAGCGATATATATCCTAACGTAAGGCAGGCTAACATCTCGGATGTAGTGTTTTACAACATTCCAGGCGTATCGGCCCCTACTTCTCGGTGGGAACATTATATTTGTCTATAACGTAATATAACCTAACCTAACACATCTAGCCACTTGCTGGTAATGTTTTACAGAATCCCGTTCGTAACGTCCCGTACATCTCGGTTGGAATATTATATACGTCTATAGCGTTATATATCCTAACCTAAGGCAGGCTATCATCCCGGATGTAGTATTTTACAACATTCCTGGCGTATCGGCCCCTATTTCTCGGTGGGAACATTATATTCGTCTATAACGTAATATAACCTAACCTAACACATCTAGCCCCTCGCTGGTAATGTTTTACAAAATCCCGTTCGTGACGTCCCGTACATCTCGGTTGGAATATTATATACGTCTATAGCGTTATATATCCTAACCTAAGGCAGGCTAACATCTCGGATATAGTGTTTTACAACATTCCTGGCGTATCGGCCCCTACTTCTCGGTGGGAACATTATATTCGTCTATAACGTAATATAACCTAACCTATCACATCTAGCCCCTCGCTGGTAATGTTTTACAGAATCCCGTTCGTTTCGTCCCGTACATCTCGGTTGGGATATTATATACGTCTAGAGCGATATATATCCTAACGTAAGGCAGGCTAACATCTCGGATGTAGTATTTTACAACATTCCTGGCGTATCGGCCCCTACTTCTCGGTGTTAACATTATATAGGTCTATAACGTATCACAACTTAACCTAACCCATCTAGCCCCTCGCTGGTAATGTTTTACAGAATCCCGTTCGTGCCGTCCCGTACGTCTCGGTTGGGACGTTATATACGTCTACAGCGATATATATCCTAACGTGAGGCAGGCTAACATCTCGGATGTAGTATTTTACAACATTCCTGGCGTATCGGCCCCTATTTCTCGGTGGGAACATTATATTCGTCTATAACGTAATATAACCTAACCTATCACATCTAGCCCCTCGCTGGTAATGTTTTACAGAGTCCCGTTCGTGTCGTCCCGTACGTCTCGGTTGGGACATTATATACGTCTACAGCGATATATATCCTAACCTAAGGCAGGCTGTCATCTCGGATGCAGTATTTTACAACATGCATGGCGTATCGGCCCCTACTTCTCGGTGGGAACATTATATACGTCTATAACGTATCATAACCTAACCTAACCCATCTAGCCCCTCGCTGGTAATGTTTTACAGAATCCCGTTCGTGCCGTCCCGTACGTCTCGTTTGGGACGTTATATACGTCTACAGCGATATATATCCCAACGTAAGGCAGGCTAATATCTCGGATGTAGTATTTTACAACATTCCTGGCGTATCGGCCTCTACTTCTCGGTGGGAACATTATATTCGTGTATAACGTAATATAACCTTACCTAACACATCTAGGCCCTCGCTGGTAATGTTTTACAGAATCTCGTTCGTGACGTCCCGTACATCTCGGTTGGAATATTATATACGTCTATAGCGTTATATATCCTAATCTAAGGCAGGCTATCATCTCGGATGTAGTGTTTTACAACATTCCTGGCGTATCGGCTCTACTTCTCGGTGGGAACATTATACACGTCTATAACGTAACATAACCTAACCTAACCCATCTAGCCCCTCACTGGTAATGTTTTACAGAATCCCGTTCCTGTCGTCCCGTACATCTCGGTTAGGATATTATATACGTCTACAGCGATATATATCCTAACGTAAGGCAGGCTAACATCTCGGATGTAGTATTTTACAACATTCCTGGCGTATCGGCCTCTACTTCTCGGTGGGAACTTTATATTCGTCTATAACGTGATATAACCTAACCTAACACATCTAGCCCCTCTCTGGTAATGTTTTACAGAATCCCGTTCCTGTCGTCCCGTACATCACGGTTGGGATATTATATACGTCTACAGCGATATATATCCTAACGTAAGGCAGGCTAACATCTCGGATGTAGTGTTTTACAACATTCCAGGCGTATCGGCCCCTACTTCTCGGTGGGAACATTATATTTGTCTATAACGTAATATAACCTAACCTAACACATCTAGCCACTCGCTGGTAATGTTTTACAGAATCCCGTTCGTAACGTCCCGTACATCTCGGTTGGAATATTATATACGTCTATAGCGTTATATATCCTAACCTAAGGCAGGCTATCATCTCGGATGTAGTGTTTTACAACATTCCTGGCGTATCGGCTCTACTTCTCGGTGGGAACATTATACACGTCTATAACGTAACATAACCTAACCTAACCCATCTAGCCCCTCACTGGTAATGTTTTACAGAATCCCGTTCCTGTCGTCCCGTACATCACGGTTGGGATATTATATACGTCTACAGCGATATATATCCTAACGTAAGGCATGCTAACATCTCGGACGTAGTATTTTACAACATTCCTGGCGTATCGGCCTCTACTTCCCGGTGGGAACATTATATTCGTGTATAACGTAACATAACCTAACCTAACCCATCTAGCCCCTCGCTGGTAATGTTTTACAGAATCCAGTTCGTTTCGTCCCGTACGTCTCGGTTGGGACATTATAAACGTATACAGCGATATATACCCTAACGTAAGGCAGGCTGACATCTCGGATGTTGTATTTTACAACATTCCTGGCGTATCGGCCCATACTTCTTGGTGGGAACATTATATTCGTCTATAACGTAATATAACCTAACCTATCACATCTAGCCCCTCGCTGGTAATGTTTTACAGAGTCCCGTTCGTGTCGTCCCGTACGTCTCGGTTGGAATATTATATACGTCTATAGCGTTATATATGCTAACCTAAGGCAGGCTATCATATCGGATGTAGTATTTTACAACATTCCTGGCGTATCGGCCCCTACTTCTCGGTGGGAACATTAGACACGTCTATAACGTATCACAACTTAACCTAACCCATCTAGCCCCTCGCTGGTAATGTTTTACAGAATCCCGTTCGTGCCGTCCCGTACGTCTCGGTTGGGACGTTATATACGTCTACAGCGATATATATCCTAACGTGAGGCAGGCTAACATCTCGGATGTAGTATTTTACAACATTCCTGGCGTATCGGCCCCTATTTCTCGGTGGGAACATTATATTCGTCTATAACGTAATATAACCTAACCTATCACATCTAGCCCCTCGCTGGTAATGTTTTACAGAGTCCCGTTCGTGTCGTCCCGTACGTCTCGGTTGGGACATTATATACGTCTACAGCGATATACATCCTAACCTAAGGCAGGCTGTCATCTCGGATGCAGTATTTTACAACATGCATGGCGTATCGGCCCCTACTTCTCGGTGGGAACATTATATACGTCTATAACGTATCATAACCTAACCTAACCCATCTAGCCCCTCGCTGGTAATGTTTTACAGAATCCCGTTCGTGCCGTCCCGTACGTCTCGGTTGGGACGTTATATACGTCTACAGCGATATATATCCTAACGTAAGGCAGGCTAACATCTCGGATGTAGTGTTTTACAACATTCCAGGCGTTTCCGCCCCTACTTCTCGGTGGTAACATTATATTCGTCTATAACGTAATATAACCTAACCTAACACATCTAGCCCCTCGCTGGTAATGTTTTACAGAGTCCCGTTCGTGTCGTCCCGTACGTCTCGGTTGGGACATTATATACGTCTACAGCGTTATATATCCTAACCTAAGGCAGGCTATCATCTCGGATGCAGTATTTTACAACATGCCTGGCGTATCGGCCCCTACTTCTCGGTGGGAACATTATATAAGTCTATAACGTATCACAACCTAACCTAACCCATCTAGCCCCTCGCTGGTAATGTTTTACAGAATCCCGTTTGTTTCGTCCCGTACGTCTCGGTTGGGACATTATAAACGTCTACAGCGATATATATCCTAATGTAAGGCAGGCTAACATCTCGGATGTAGTATTTTACAACATTCCTGGCGTATCGGCCCCTATTTCTCGGTGGGAACATTATATTCTTCTATAACGTAATATAACCTAACCTATCACATCTAGCCCTTCGCTGGTAATGTTTTACAGAGTCCCGTTCGTGTCGTCCCGTACGTCTCGGTTGGGACATTATATACGTCTACAGCGATATATATCCTAACCTAAGGCAGGCTGTCATCTCGGATGCAGTATTTTACAACATGCATGGCGTATCGGCCCCTACTTCTCGGTGGGAACATTATATACGTCTATAACGTATCATAACCTAACCTAACCCATCTAGCCCCTCGCTGGTAATGTTTTACAGAATCCCGTTCGTGCCGTCCCGTACGTCTCGGTTGGGACGTTATATACGTCTACAGCGATATATATCCTAACGTAAGGCAGGCTAACATCTCGGATGTAGTGTTTTACAACATTCCAGGCGTTTCCGCCCCTACTTCTCGGTGGTAACATTATATTCGTCTATAACGTAATATAACCTAACCTAACACATCTAGCCCCTCGCTGGTAATGTTTTACAGAATCCCGTTCGTGACGTCCCGTACATCTCGGTTGGAATATTATATACGTCTATAGCGTTATATATCGTAACCTAAGGCAGGCTATCATCTCGGATGTAGTGTTTTACAACATTCCTGGCGTATCGGCCCCTACTTCTCGGTGGGAACATTATATACGTCTATAACGTATCACAACCTAAGCTACCCCTCTAGCCCCTCGCTGGTAATGTTTTACAGAATCCCGTTCGTGCCGTCCCGTACGTCTCCGTTGGGACGTTATATACGTCTACAGCGATATATATCCTAACGTAAGGCAGGCTAACATCTCGGATGTAGTGTTTTACAACATTCCAGGCGTATCGGCCCCTACTTCTCGGTGGGAACATTATATTTGTCTATAACGTAATATAACCTAACCTAACACATCTAGCCACTTGCTGGTAATGTTTTACAGAATCCCGTTCGTAACGTCCCGTACATCTCGGTTGGAATATTATATACGTCTATAGCGTTATATATCCTAACCTAAGGCAGGCTATCATCCCGGATGTAGTATTTTACAACATTCCTGGCGTATCGGCCCCTATTTCTCGGTGGGAACATTATATTCGTCTATAACGTAATATAACCTAACCTAACACATCTAGCCCCTCGCTGGTAATGTTTTACAAAATCCCGTTCGTGACGTCCCGTACATCTCGGTTGGAATATTATATACGTCTATAGCGTTATATATCCTAACCTAAGGCAGGCTAACATCTCGGATATAGTGTTTTACAACATTCCTGGCGTATCGGCCCCTACTTCTCGGTGGGAACATTATATTCGTCTATAACGTAATATAACCTAACCTATCACATCTAGCCCCTCGCTGGTAATGTTTTACAGAATCCCGTTCGTTTCGTCCCGTACATCTCGGTTGGGATATTATATACGTCTAGAGCGATATATATCCTAACGTAAGGCAGGCTAACATCTCGGATGTAGTATTTTACAACATTCCTGGCGTATCGGCCCCTACTTCTCGGTGGGAACATTATATAGGTCTATAACGTATCACAACTTAACCTAACCCATCTAGCCCCTCGCTGGTAATGTTTTACAGAATCCCGTTCGTGCCGTCCCGTACGTCTCGGTTGGGACGTTATATACGTCTACAGCGATATATATCCTAACGTGAGGCAGGCTAACATCTCGGATGTAGTATTTTACAACATTCCTGGCGTATCGGCCCCTATTTCTCGGTGGGAACATTATATTCGTCTATAACGTAATATAACCTAACCTATCACATCTAGCCCCTCGCTGGTAATGTTTTACAGAGTCCCGTTCGTGTCGTCCCGTACGTCTCGGTTGGGACATTATATACGTCTACAGCGATATATATCCTAACCTAAGGCAGGCTGTCATCTCGGATGCAGTATTTTACAACATGCATGGCGTATCGGCCCCTACTTCTCGGTGGGAACATTATATACGTCTATAACGTATCATAACCTAACCTAACCCATCTAGCCCCTCGCTGGTAATGTTTTACAGAATCCCGTTCGTGCCGTCCCGTACGTCTCGTTTGGGACGTTATATACGTCTACAGCGATATATATCCCAACGTAAGGCAGGCTAATATCTCGGATGTAGTATTTTACAACATTCCTGGCGTATCGGCCTCTACTTCTCGGTGGGAACATTATATTCGTGTATAACGTAATATAACCTTACCTAACACATCTAGGCCCTCGCTGGTAATGTTTTACAGAATCTCGTTCGTGACGTCCCGTACATCTCGGTTGGAATATTATATACGTCTATAGCGTTATATATCCTAATCTAAGGCAGGCTATCATCTCGGATGTAGTGTTTTACAACATTCCTGGCGTATCGGCTCTACTTCTCGGTGGGAACATTATACACGTCTATAACGTAACATAACCTAACCTAACCCATCTAGCCCCTCACTGGTAATGTTTTACAGAATCCCGTTCCTGTCGTCCCGTACATCTCGGTTAGGATATTATATACGTCTACAGCGATATATATCCTAACGTAAGGCAGGCTAACATCTCGGATGTAGTATTTTACAACATTCCTGGCGTATCGGCCTCTACTTCTCGGTGGGAACTTTATATTCGTCTATAACGTGATATAACCTAACCTAACACATCTAGCCCCTCTCTGGTAATGTTTTACAGAATCCCGTTCCTGTCGTCCCGTACATCACGGTTGGGATATTATATACGTCTACAGCGATATATATCCTAACGTAAGGCAGGCTAACATCTCGGATGTAGTGTTTTACAACATTCCAGGCGTATCGGCCCCTACTTCTCGGTGGGAACATTATATTTGTCTATAACGTAATATAACCTAACCTAACACATCTAGCCACTCGCTGGTAATGTTTTACAGAATCCCGTTCGTAACGTCCCGTACATCTCGGTTGGAATATTATATACGTCTATAGCGTTATATATCCTAACCTAAGGCAGGCTATCATCTCGGATGTAGTGTTTTACAACATTCCTGGCGTATCGGCTCTACTTCTCGGTGGGAACATTATACACGTCTATAACGTAACATAACCTAACCTAACCCATCTAGCCCCTCACTGGTAATGTTTTACAGAATCCCGTTCCTGTCGTCCCGTACATCACGGTTGGGATATTATATACGTCTACAGCGATATATATCCTAACGTAAGGCATGCTAACATCTCGGACGTAGTATTTTACAACATTCCTGGCGTATCGGCCTCTACTTCCCGGTGGGAACATTATATTCGTGTATAACGTAACATAACCTAACCTAACCCATCTAGCCCCTCGCTGGTAATGTTTTACAGAATCCAGTTCGTTTCGTCCCGTACGTCTCGGTTGGGACATTATAAACGTATACAGCGATATATACCCTAACGTAAGGCAGGCTGACATCTCGGATGTTGTATTTTACAACATTCCTGGCGTATCGGCCCATACTTCTTGGTGGGAACATTATATAGGTCTATAACGTAATATAACCTAACCTAACACATCTAGCCCCTCGCTGGTAATGTTTTACAGAATCCCGTTCGTGACGTCCCGTACATCTCGGTTGGGACGTTATATACGTCTACAGCGATATATATCCTAACGCAAGGCAGGCTAACATCTCGGATGTAGTGTTTTACAACATTCCTGGCTTATCTGCCTCTACATCTCGGTGGGAACATTATATTCGTCTATAACGTAATATAACCTAACCTAACACATCTAGCCCCTCGCTGGTAATGTTTTACAGAATCCCGTTTGTTTCGTCCCGTACGTCTCGGTTGGGACATTATAAACGTCTACAGCGATATATATCCTAACCTAAGGCAGGCTATCATCTCGGATGCAGTATTTTACAACATGCATGGCGTATCGGCCCCTACATCTCGGTGGGAACATTATATACGTCTATAACGTATCACAACCCAAACTAACCCATCTAGCCCCTCGCTGGCAATGTTTTACAGAATCCCGTTCGTGCCGTCCCGTACGTCTCGGTTGGGACGTTATATACGTCTACAGCGATATATATCCTAACGTAAGGCAGGCTAACATCTCGGATGTAGTGTTTTACAACATTCCCGGCTTATCTGCCCCTACATCTCGGTGGGAACATTATATTCGTCTATAACGTAATATAACCTAACCTAACACATCTAGCCCCTCGCTGGTAATGTTTTACAGAATCCCGTTCGTGCCGTCCCGTACGTCTCGGTTGGGACGTTATATACGTCTACAGCGATATATATCCTAACGTAAGGCAGGCTAACATCTCGGATGTAGTGTTTTACAACATTCCAGGCGTTTCCGCCCCTACTTCTCGGTGGTAACATTATATTCGTCTATAACGTAATATAACCTAACCTAACACATCTAGACCCTCGCTGGTAATGTTTTACAGAGTCCCGTTCGTGTCGTCCCGTACGTCTCGGTTGGGACATTATATACGTCTACAGCGTTATATATCCTAACCTAAGGCAGGCTATCATCTCGGATGCAGTATTTTACAACATGCATGGCGTATCCGCCCCTACTTCTCGGTGGGAACATTATATACGTCTATAACGTATCACAACCTAACCTAACCCATCTAGCGCCTCGCTGGTAATGTTTTACAGAATCCCGTTCGTGCCGTCCCGTACGTCTCCGTTGGGACGTTATATACGTCTACAGCGATATATATCCTAACGTATGGCATGCTAACATCTCGGATGTAGTGTTTTACAACATTCCAGGCGTATCGGCCCCTACTTCTCGGTGGGAACATTATATTCGTCTATAACGTAATATAACCTAACCTAACACATCTAGCCCCTCGCTGGTAATGTTTTACAGAATCCCGTTCGTGACGTCCCGTACATCTCGGTTGGAATATTATATACGTCTATAGCGTTATATATCCTAACCTAAGGCAGGCTATCATCTCGGATGTAGTGTTTTACAACATTCCTGGCGTATCGGCCCCTACTTCTCGGTGGGAACATTATATACGTCTATAACGTATCACAACCTAAGCTACCCCTCTAGCCCCTCGCTGGTAATGTTTTACAGAATCCCGTTCGTGCCGTCCCGTACGTCTCCGTTGGGACGTTATATACGTCTACAGCGATATATATCCTAACGTAAGGCAGGCTAACATATCGGATGTAGTGTTTTACAACATTCCAGGCGTATCGGCCCCTACTTCTCGGTGGGAACATTATATTCGTCTATAACGTAATATAACCTAACCTAACACATCTAGCCACTCGCTGGTAATGTTTTACAGAATACCGTTCGTAACGTCCCGTACATCTCGGTTGGAATATTATATACGTCTATAGCGTTATATATCCTAACCTAAGGCAGGCTATCATCTCGGATGTAGTGTTTTACAGCATTCCTGGCGTATCGGCCCCTACTTCTCGGTGGGAACATTATATAGGTCTACAACGTAATATAACCTAACCTAACACATCTAGCCCCTCGCTGGTAATGTTTTACAGAATCCCGATTGTGTCGTCCCGTACGTCTCGGTTGGGATATTATATACGTCTAGAGCGATATATATCCTAACGTAAGGCAGGCTAACATCTCGGATGTAGTATTTTACAACATTCCTGGCGTATCGGCCCCTACTTCTCGGTGGGAACATTATATAGGTCTATAACGTAATATAACCTAACCTATCACATCTAGCCCCTCGCTGCTAATGCTTGACAGAGTCCCGTTCGTGTCGTCCCGTACGTCTTGGTTGTGACATTATATACGTCTACAGCGTTATGTATCCTAACCTAAGGCAGGCTATCATCTCGGATGCAGTATTTTACAACATGCCTGGCGTATCGGCCCCTACTTTTCGGTGGGAACATTATATACGTCTATAACGTATCACAACTTAACCTAACCCATCTAGCCCCTCGCTGGTAATGTTTTACAGAATCCCGTTCGTGCCGTCCCGTACGTCTCGTTTGGGACGTTATATACGTCTACAGCGATATATATCCTAACGTAAGGCAGGCTAACATCTCGGATGTAGTGTTTTACATCATTCCAGGCGTATCGGCCCCTACTTCTCGGTGGGAACATTATATTCGTCTATTACGTAATATAACCTAACCTAACACATCTAGGCCCTCGCTGGTAATGTTTTACAGAATCTCGTTCGTGACGTCCCGTACATCTCGGTTGGAATATTATATACGTCTATAGCGTTATATATCCTAACCTAAGGCAGGCTATCATCCCGGATGTAGTATTTTACAACATTCCTGGCGTATCGGCCCCTATTTCTCGGTGGGAACATTATATTCGTCTATAACGTAATATAACCTAACCTAACACATCTAGCCCCTCGCTGGTAATGTTTTACAAAATCCCGTTCGTGACGTCCCGTACATCTCGGTTGGAATATTATATACGTCTATAGCGTTATATATCCTAACCTAAGGCAGGCTAACATCTCGGATATAGTGTTTTACAACATTCCTGGCGTATCGGCCCCTACTTCTCGGTGGGAACATTATATTCGTCTATAACGTAATATAACCTAACCTATCACATCTAGCCCCTCGCTGGTAATGTTTTACAGAGTCCCGTTCGTGTCGTCCCGTACGTCTCGGTTGGAATATTATATACGTCTATAGCGTTATATATGCTAACCTAAGGCAGGCTATCATATCGGATGTAGTATTTTACAACATTCCTGGCGTATCGGCCCCTACTTCTCGGTGGGAACATTAGACACGTCTATAACGTATCACAACTTAACCTAACCCATCTAGCCCCTCGCTGGTAATGTTTTACAGAATCCCGTTCGTGCCGTCCCGTACGTCTCGGTTGGGACGTTATATACGTCTACAGCGATATATATCCTAACGTGAGGCAGGCTAACATCTCGGATGTAGTATTTTACAACATTCCTGGCGTATCGGCCCCTATTTCTCGGTGGGAACATTATATTCGTCTATAACGTAATATAACCTAACCTATCACATCTAGCCCCTCGCTGGTAATGTTTTACAGAGTCCCGTTCGTGTCGTCCCGTACGTCTCGGTTGGGACATTATATACGTCTACAGCGATATATATCCTAACCTAAGGCAGGCTGTCATCTCGGATGCAGTATTTTACAACATGCATGGCGTATCGGCCCCTACTTCTCGGTGGGAACATTATATACGTCTATAACGTATCATAACCTAACCTAACCCATCTAGCCCCTCGCTGGTAATGTTTTACAGAATCCCGTTCGTGCCGTCCCGTACGTCTCGGTTGGGACGTTATATACGTCTACAGCGATATATATCCTAACGTAAGGCAGGCTAACATCTCGGATGTAGTGTTTTACATCATTCCAGGCGTATCGGCCCCTACTTCTCGGTGGGAACATTATATTCGTCTATTACGTAATATAACCTAACCTAACACATCTAGGCCCTCGCTGGTAATGTTTTACAGAATCTCGTTCGTGACGTCCCGTACATCTCGGTTGGAATATTATATACGTCTATAGCGTTATATATCCTAACCTAAGGCAGGCTATCATCCCGGATGTAGTATTTTACAACATTCCTGGCGTATCGGCCCCTATTTCTCGGTGGGAACATTATATTCGTCTATAACGTAATATAACCTAACCTAACACATCTAGCCCCTCGCTGGTAATGTTTTACAAAATCCCGTTCGTGACGTCCCGTACATCTCGGTTGGAATATTATATACGTCTATAGCGTTATATATCCTAACCTAAGGCAGGCTAACATCTCGGATATAGTGTTTTACAACATTCCTGGCGTATCGGCCCCTACTTCTCGGTGGGAACATTATATTCGTCTATAACGTAATATAACCTAACCTATCACATCTAGCCCCTCGCTGGTAATGTTTTACAGAGTCCCGTTCGTGTCGTCCCGTACGTCTCGGTTGGAATATTATATACGTCTATAGCGTTATATATGCTAACCTAAGGCAGGCTATCATATCGGATGTAGTATTTTACAACATTCCTGGCGTATCGGCCCCTACTTCTCGGTGGGAACATTAGACACGTCTATAACGTATCACAACTTAACCTAACCCATCTAGCCCCTCGCTGGTAATGTTTTACAGAATCCCGTTCGTGCCGTCCCGTACGTCTCGGTTGGGACGTTATATACGTCTACAGCGATATATATCCTAACGTAAGGCAGGCTAACATCTCGGATGTAGTGTTTTACAACATTCCAGGCGTTTCCGCCCCTACTTCTCGGTGGTAACATTATATTCGTCTATAACGTAATATAACCTAACCTAACACATCTAGCCCCTCGCTGGTAATGTTTTACAGAATCCCGTTCGTGACGTCCCGTACATCTCGGTTGGAATATTATATACGTCTATAGCGTTATATATCGTAACCTAAGGCAGGCTATCATCTCGGATGTAGTGTTTTACAACATTCCTGGCGTATCGGCCCCTACTTCTCGGTGGGAACATTATATACGTCTATAACGTATCACAACCTAAGCTACCCCTCTAGCCCCTCGCTGGTAATGTTTTACAGAATCCCGTTCGTGCCGTCCCGTACGTCTCCGTTGGGACGTTATATACGTCTACAGCGATATATATCCTAACGTAAGGCAGGCTAACATCTCGGATGTAGTGTTTTACAACATTCCAGGCGTATCGGCCCCTACTTCTCGGTGGGAACATTATATTTGTCTATAACGTAATATAACCTAACCTAACACATCTAGCCACTTGCTGGTAATGTTTTACAGAATCCCGTTCGTAACGTCCCGTACATCTCGGTTGGAATATTATATACGTCTATAGCGTTATATATCCTAACCTAAGGCAGGCTATCATCCCGGATGTAGTATTTTACAACATTCCTGGCGTATCGGCCCCTATTTCTCGGTGGGAACATTATATTCGTCTATAACGTAATATAACCTAACCTAACACATCTAGCCCCTCGCTGGTAATGTTTTACAAAATCCCGTTCGTGACGTCCCGTACATCTCGGTTGGAATATTATATACGTCTATAGCGTTATATATCCTAACCTAAGGCAGGCTAACATCTCGGATATAGTGTTTTACAACATTCCTGGCGTATCGGCCCCTACTTCTCGGTGGGAACATTATATTCGTCTATAACGTAATATAACCTAACCTATCACATCTAGCCCCTCGCTGGTAATGTTTTACAGAATCCCGTTCGTTTCGTCCCGTACATCTCGGTTGGGATATTATATACGTCTAGAGCGATATATATCCTAACGTAAGGCAGGCTAACATCTCGGATGTAGTATTTTACAACATTCCTGGCGTATCGGCCCCTACTTCTCGGTGGGAACATTATATAGGTCTATAACGTATCACAACTTAACCTAACCCATCTAGCCCCTCGCTGGTAATGTTTTACAGAATCCCGTTCGTGCCGTCCCGTACGTCTCGGTTGGGACGTTATATACGTCTACAGCGATATATATCCTAACGTGAGGCAGGCTAACATCTCGGATGTAGTATTTTACAACATTCCTGGCGTATCGGCCCCTATTTCTCGGTGGGAACATTATATTCGTCTATAACGTAATATAACCTAACCTATCACATCTAGCCCCTCGCTGGTAATGTTTTACAGAGTCCCGTTCGTGTCGTCCCGTACGTCTCGGTTGGGACATTATATACGTCTACAGCGATATATATCCTAACCTAAGGCAGGCTGTCATCTCGGATGCAGTATTTTACAACATGCATGGCGTATCGGCCCCTACTTCTCGGTGGGAACATTATATACGTCTATAACGTATCATAACCTAACCTAACCCATCTAGCCCCTCGCTGGTAATGTTTTACAGAATCCCGTTCGTGCCGTCCCGTACGTCTCGGTTGGGACGTTATATACGTCTACAGCGATATATATCCTAACGTAAGGCAGGCTAACATCTCGGATGTAGTGTTTTACAACATTCCAGGCGTTTCCGCCCCTACTTCTCGGTGGTAACATTATATTCGTCTATAACGTAATATAACCTAACCTAACACATCTAGCCCCTCGCTGGTAATGTTTTACAGAATCCCGTTCGTGACGTCCCGTACATCTCGGTTGGAATATTATATACGTCTATAGCGTTATATATCGTAACCTAAGGCAGGCTATCATCTCGGATGTAGTGTTTTACAACATTCCTGGCGTATCGGCCCCTACTTCTCGGTGGGAACATTATATACGTCTATAACGTATCACAACCTAAGCTACCCCTCTAGCCCCTCGCTGGTAATGTTTTACAGAATCCCGTTCGTGCCGTCCCGTACGTCTCCGTTGGGACGTTATATACGTCTACAGCGATATATATCCTAACGTAAGGCAGGCTAACATCTCGGATGTAGTGTTTTACAACATTCCAGGCGTATCGGCCCCTACTTCTCGGTGGGAACATTATATTTGTCTATAACGTAATATAACCTAACCTAACACATCTAGCCACTTGCTGGTAATGTTTTACAGAATCCCGTTCGTAACGTCCCGTACATCTCGGTTGGAATATTATATACGTCTATAGCGTTATATATCCTAACCTAAGGCAGGCTATCATCCCGGATGTAGTATTTTACAACATTCCTGGCGTATCGGCCCCTATTTCTCGGTGGGAACATTATATTCGTCTATAACGTAATATAACCTAACCTAACACATCTAGCCCCTCGCTGGTAATGTTTTACAAAATCCCGTTCGTGACGTCCCGTACATCTCGGTTGGAATATTATATACGTCTATAGCGTTATATATCCTAACCTAAGGCAGGCTAACATCTCGGATATAGTGTTTTACAACATTCCTGGCGTATCGGCCCCTACTTCTCGGTGGGAACATTATATTCGTCTATAACGTAATATAACCTAACCTATCACATCTAGCCCCTCGCTGGTAATGTTTTACAGAATCCCGTTCGTTTCGTCCCGTACATCTCGGTTGGGATATTATATACGTCTAGAGCGATATATATCCTAACGTAAGGCAGGCTAACATCTCGGATGTAGTATTTTACAACATTCCTGGCGTATCGGCCCCTACTTCTCGGTGGGAACATTATATAGGTCTATAACGTATCACAACTTAACCTAACCCATCTAGCCCCTCGCTGGTAATGTTTTACAGAATCCCGTTCGTGCCGTCCCGTACGTCTCGGTTGGGACGTTATATACGTCTACAGCGATATATATCCTAACGTGAGGCAGGCTAACATCTCGGATGTAGTATTTTACAACATTCCTGGCGTATCGGCCCCTATTTCTCGGTGGGAACATTATATTCGTCTATAACGTAATATAACCTAACCTATCACATCTAGCCCCTCGCTGGTAATGTTTTACAGAGTCCCGTTCGTGTCGTCCCGTACGTCTCGGTTGGGACATTATATACGTCTACAGCGATATATATCCTAACCTAAGGCAGGCTGTCATCTCGGATGCAGTATTTTACAACATGCATGGCGTATCGGCCCCTACTTCTCGGTGGGAACATTATATACGTCTATAACGTATCATAACCTAACCTAACCCATCTAGCCCCTCGCTGGTAATGTTTTACAGAATCCCGTTCGTGCCGTCCCGTACGTCTCGTTTGGGACGTTATATACGTCTACAGCGATATATATCCCAACGTAAGGCAGGCTAATATCTCGGATGTAGTATTTTACAACATTCCTGGCGTATCGGCCTCTACTTCTCGGTGGGAACATTATATTCGTGTATAACGTAATATAACCTTACCTAACACATCTAGGCCCTCGCTGGTAATGTTTTACAGAATCTCGTTCGTGACGTCCCGTACATCTCGGTTGGAATATTATATACGTCTATAGCGTTATATATCCTAATCTAAGGCAGGCTATCATCTCGGATGTAGTGTTTTACAACATTCCTGGCGTATCGGCTCTACTTCTCGGTGGGAACATTATACACGTCTATAACGTAACATAACCTAACCTAACCCATCTAGCCCCTCACTGGTAATGTTTTACAGAATCCCGTTCCTGTCGTCCCGTACATCTCGGTTAGGATATTATATACGTCTACAGCGATATATATCCTAACGTAAGGCAGGCTAACATCTCGGATGTAGTATTTTACAACATTCCTGGCGTATCGGCCTCTACTTCTCGGTGGGAACTTTATATTCGTCTATAACGTGATATAACCTAACCTAACACATCTAGCCCCTCTCTGGTAATGTTTTACAGAATCCCGTTCCTGTCGTCCCGTACATCACGGTTGGGATATTATATACGTCTACAGCGATATATATCCTAACGTAAGGCAGGCTAACATCTCGGATGTAGTATTTTACAACAATCCTGGTGTATCGGCCTCTACTTCTCGGTGGAAACATTATATATTTCTATAACGTAACCTAACCTAACCTAACCCATCTAGCCCCTCGCTGGTAATGTTTTACAGAATCCCGTTCGTTTCGTCCCGTACATCTCGGTTGGGATATTATATACGTCTAGAGCGATATATATCCTAACGTAAGGCAGGCTAACATCTCGGATGTAGTATTTTACAACATTCCTGGCGTATCGGCCCCTACTTCTCGGTGGGAACATTATATAGGTCTATAACGTAATATAACCTAACCTATCACATCTAGCCCCTCGCTGCTAATGCTTTACAGAGTCCCGTTCGTGTCGTCCCGTACGTCTTGGTTGTGACATTATATACGTCTACAGCGTTATGTATCCTAACCTAAGGCAGGCTATCATCTCGGATGCAGTATTTTACAACATGCCTGGCGTATCGGCCCCTACTTTTCGGTGGGAACATTATATACGTCTATAACGTATCACAACTTAACCTAACCCATCTAGCCCCTCGCTGGTAATGTTTTACAGAATCCCGTTCGTGCCGTCCCGTACGTCTCGTTTGGGACGTTATATACGTCTACAGCGATATATATCCTAACGTAAGGCAGGCTAACATCTCGGATGTAGTGTTTTACAACATTCCAGGCGTATCGGCCCCTACTTCTCGGTGGGAACATTATATTCGTCTATTACGTAATATAACCTAACCTAACACATCTAGGCCCTCGCTGGTAATGTTTTACAGAATCTCGTTCGTGACGTCCCGTACATCTCGGTTGGAATATTATATACGTCTATAGCGTTATATATCCTAACCTAAGGCAGGCTATCATCCCGGATGTAGTATTTTACAACATTCCTGGCGTATCGGCCCCTATTTCTCGGTGGGAACATTATATTCGTCTATAACGTAATATAACCTAACCTAACACATCTAGCCCCTCGCTGGTAATGTTTTACAAAATCCCGTTCGTGACGTCCCGTACATCTCGGTTGGAATATTATATACGTCTATAGCGTTATATATCCTAACCTAAGGCAGGCTAACATCTCGGATATAGTGTTTTACAACATTCCTGGCGTATCGGCCCCTACTTCTCGGTGGGAACATTATATTCGTCTATAACGTAATATAACCTAACCTATCACATCTAGCCCCTCGCTGGTAATGTTTTACAGAGTCCCGTTCGTGTCGTCCCGTACGTCTCGGTTGGAATATTATATACGTCTATAGCGTTATATATGCTAACCTAATGCAGGCTATCATATCGGATGTAGTATTTTACAACATTCCTGGCGTATCGGCCCCTACTTCTCGGTGGGAACATTAGACACGTCTATAACGTATCACAACTTAACCTAACCCATCTAGCCCCTCGCTGGTAATGTTTTACAGAATCCCGTTCGTGCCGTCCCGTACGTCTCGGTTGTGACATTATATACGTCTACAGCGATATATATCCTAACGTGAGGCAGGCTAACATCTCGGATGTAGTATTTTACAACATTCCTGGCGTATCGGCCCCTATTTCTCGGTGGGAACATTATATTCGTCTATAACGTAATATAACCTAACCTATCACATCTAGCCCCTCGCTGGTAATGTTTTACAGAGTCCCGTTCGTGTCGTCCCGTACGTCTCGGTTGGGACATTATATACGTCTACAGCGATATATATCCTAACCTAAGGCAGGCTGTCATCTCGGATGCAGTATTTTACAACATGCATGGCGTATCGGCCCCTACTTCTCGGTGGGAACATTATATACGTCTATAACGTATCATAACCTAACCTAACCCATCTAGCCCCTCGCTGGTAATGTTTTACAGAATCCCGTTCGTGCCGTCCCGTACGTCTCGTTTGGGACGTTATATACGTCTACAGCGATATATATCCCAACGTAAGGCAGGCTAACATCTCGGATGTAGTGTTTTACAACATTCCAGGCGTATCGGCACCTACTTCTCGGTGGGAACATTATATTCGTCTATTACGCCATATAACCTAACCTAACACATCTAGGCACTAGCTGGTAATGTTTTACAGAATCTCGTTCGTGACGTCCCGTACATCTCGGTTGGAATATTATATACGTCTATAGCGTTATATATCCTAACCTAAGGCAGGCTATCATCTCGGATGTAGTATTTTACAACATTCCTGGCGTATCGGCCCCTATTTCTCGGTGGGAACATTATATACGTCTATAACGTATCACATCCTATCCTAACCCATCTAGCCCCTCACTGGTAATGTTTTACAGAATCCCGTTCCTGTCGTCCCGTACATCTCGGTTAGGATATTATATACGTCTACAGCGATATATATCCTAACGTAAGGCAGGCTAACATCTCGGATGTAGTATTTTACAACATTCCTGGCGTATCGGCCTCTACTTCTCGGTGGGAACATTATATTCGTGTATAACGTAATATAACCTTACCTAACACATCTAGGCCCTCGCTGGTAATGTTTTACAGAATCTCGTTCGTGACGTCCCGTACATCTCGGTTGGAATATTATATACGTCTATAGCGTTATATATCCTAATCTAAGGCAGGCTATCATCTCGGATGTAGTGTTTTACAACATTCCTGGCGTATCGGCTCTACTTCTCGGTGGGAACATTATACACGTCTATAACGTAACATAACCTAACCTAACCCATCTAGCCCCTCACTGGTAATGTTTTACAGAATCCCGTTCCTGTCGTCCCGTACATCTCGGTTAGGATATTATATACGTCTACAGCGATATATATCCTAACGTAAGGCAGGCTAACATCTCGGATGTAGTATTTTACAACATTCCTGGCGTATCGGCCTCTACTTCTCGGTGGGAACTTTATATTCGTCTATAACGTGATATAACCTAACCTAACACATCTAGCCCCTCGCTGGTAATGTTTTACAGAATCCCGTTCCTGTCGTCCCGTACATCACGGTTGGGATATTATATACATCTACAGCGATATATATCCTAACGTAAGGCAGGCTATCATCTCGGATGTAGTGTTTTACAACATTCCTGGCGTATCGGCCCCTACTTCTCGGTGGGAACATTATATAGGTCTACAACGTAATATAACCTAACCTAACACATCTAGCCCCTCGCTGGTAATGTTTTACAGAATCCCGATTGTGTCGTCCCGTACGTCTCGGTTGGGACATTATAAACATCTACAGCGATATATATCCTAACGTAAGGCAAGCTAACATCTCGGATGTAGTATTTTACAACAATCCTGGTGTATCGGCCTCTACTTCTCGGTGGAAACATTATATATTTCTATAACGTAACCTAACCTAACCTAACCCATCTAGCCCCTCGCTGGTAATGTTTTACAGAATCCCGTTCGTTTCGTCCCGTACATCTCGGTTGGGATATTATATACGTCTAGAGCGATATATATCCTAACGTAAGGCAGGCTAACATCTCGGATGTAGTATTTTACAACATTCCTGGCGTATCGGCCCCTACTTCTCGGTGGGAACATTATATAGGTCTATAACGTAATATAACCTAACCTATCACATCTAGCCCCTCGCTGCTAATGCTTTACAGAGTCCCGTTCGTGTCGTCCCGTACGTCTTGGTTGTGACATTATATACGTCTACAGCGTTATGTATCCTAACCTAAGGCAGGCTATCATCTCGGATGCAGTATTTTACAACATGCCTGGCGTATCGGCCCCTACTTCTCGGTGGGAACATTATATACGTCTATAACGTATCACAACTTAACCTAACCCATCTAGCCCCTCGCTGGTAATGTTTTACAGAATCCCGTTCGTGCCGTCCCGTACGTCTCGTTTGGGACGTTATATACGTCTACAGCGATATATATCCTAACGTAAGGCAGGCTAACATCTCGGATGTAGTGTTTTACAACATTCCAGGCGTATCGGCCCCTACTTCTCGGTGGGAACATTATATTCGTCTATTACGTAATATAACCTAACCTAACACATCTAGGCCCTCGCTGGTAATGTTTTACAGAATCTCGTTCGTGACGTCCCGTACATCTCGGTTGGAATATTATATACGTCTATAGCGTTATATATCCTAACCTAAGGCAGGCTATCATCCCGGATGTAGTATTTTACAACATTCCTGGCGTATCGGCCCCTATTTCTCGGTGGGAACATTATATTCGTCTATAACGTAATATAACCTAACCTAACACATCTAGCCCCTCGCTGGTAATGTTTTACAAAATCCCGTTCGTGACGTCCCGTACATCTCGGTTGGAATATTATATACGTCTATAGCGTTATATATCCTAACCTAAGGCAGGCTAACATCTCGGATATAGTGTTTTACAACATTCCTGGCGTATCGGCCCCTACTTCTCGGTGGGAACATTATATTCGTCTATAACGTAATATAACCTAACCTATCACATCTAGCCCCTCCCTGGTAATGTTTTACAGAGTCCCGTTCGTGTCGTCCCGTACGTCTCGGTTGGAATATTATATACGTCTATAGCGTTATATATGCTAACCTAAGGCAGGCTATCATATCGGATGTAGTATTTTACAACATTCCTGGCGTATCGGCCCCTACTTCTCGGTGGGAACATTAGACACGTCTATAACGTATCACAACTTAACCTAACCCATCTAGCCCCTCGCTGGTAATGTTTTACAGAATCCCGTTCGTGCCGTCCCGTACGTCTCGGTTGGGACGTTATATACGTCTACAGCGATATATATCCTAACGTGAGGCAGGCTAACATCTCGGATGTAGTATTTTACAACATTCCTGGCGTATCGGCCCCTATTTCTCGGTGGGAACATTATATTCGTCTATAACGTAATATAACCTAACCTATCACATCTAGCCCCTCGCTGGTAATGTTTTACAGAGTCCCGTTCGTGTCGTCCCGTACGTCTCGGTTGGGACATTATATACGTCTACAGCGATATATATCCTAACCTAAGGCAGGCTGTCATCTCGGATGCAGTATTTTACAACATGCATGGCGTATCGGCCCCTACTTCTCGGTGGGAACATTATATACGTCTATAACGTATCATAACCTAACCTAACCCATCTAGCCCCTCGCTGGTAATGTTTTACAGAATCCCGTTCGTGCCGTCCCGTACGTCTCGTTTGGGACGTTATATACGTCTACAGCGATATATATCCCAACGTAAGGCAGGCTAATATCTCGGATGTAGTATTTTACAACATTCCTGGCGTATCGGCCTCTACTTCTCGGTGGGAACATTATATTCGTGTATAACGTAATATAACCTTACCTAACACATCTAGGCCCTCGCTGGTAATGTTTTACAGAATCTCGTTCGTGACGTCCCGTACATCTCGGTTGGAATATTATATACGTCTATAGCGTTATATATCCTAATCTAAGGCAGGCTATCATCTCGGATGTAGTGTTTTACAACATTCCTGGCGTATCGGCTCTACTTCTCGGTGGGAACATTATACACGTCTATAACGTAACATAACCTAACCTAACCCATCTAGCCCCTCACTGGTAATGTTATACAGAATCCCGTTCCTGTCGTCCCGTACATCTCGGTTAGGATATTATATACGTCTACAGCGATATATATCCTAACGTAAGGCAGGCTAACATCTCGGATGTAGTATTTTACAACATTCCTGGCGTATCGGCCTCTACTTCTCGGTGGGAACTTTATATTCGTCTATAACGTGATATAACCTAACCTAACACATCTAGCCCCTCTCTGGTAATGTTTTACAGAATCCCGTTCCTGTCGTCCCGTACATCACGGTTGGGATATTATATACGTCTACAGCGATATATATCCTAACGTAAGGCAGGCTAACATCTCGGATGTAGTGTTTTACAACATTCCAGGCGTATCGGCCCCTACTTCTCGGTGGGAACATTATATTTGTCTATAACGTAATATAACCTAACCTAACACATCTAGCCACTCGCTGGTAATGTTTTACAGAATCCCGTTCGTAACGTCCCGTACATCTCGGTTGGAATATTATATACGTCTATAGCGTTATATATCCTAACCTAAGGCAGGCTATCATCTCGGATGTAGTGTTTTACAACATTCCTTGCGTATCGGCCCCTACTTCTCGGTGGGAACATTATATAGGTCTACAACGTAATATAACCTAACCTAACACATCTAGCCCCTCGCTGGTAATGTTTTACAGAATCCCGATTGTGTCGTCCCGTACGTCTCGGTTGGGACATTATAAACATCTACAGCGATATATATCCTAACGTAAGGCAAGCTAACATCTCGGATGTAGTATTTTACAACAATCCTGGTGTATCGGCCTCTACTTCTCGGTGGAAACATTATATATTTCTATAACGTAACCTAACCTAACCTAACCCATCTAGCCCCTCGCTGGTAATGTTTTACAGAATCCCGTTCGTTTCGTCCCGTACATCTCGGTTGGGATATTATATACGTCTAGAGCGATATATATCCTAACGTAAGGCAGGCTAACATCTCGGATGTAGTATTTTACAACATTCCTGGCGTATCGGCCCCTACTTCTCGGTGGGAACATTATATAGGTCTATAACGTAATATAACCTAACCTATCACATCTAGCCCCTCGCTGCTAATGCTTTACAGAGTCCCGTTCGTGTCGTCCCGTACGTCTTGGTTGTGACATTATATACGTCTACAGCGTTATGTATCCTAACCTAAGGCAGGCTATCATCTCGGATGCAGTATTTTACAACATGCCTGGCGTATCGGCCCCTACTTTTCGGTGGGAACATTATATACGTCTATAACGTATCACAACTTAACCTAACCCATCTAGCCCCTCGCTGGTAATGTTTTACAGAATCCCGTTCGTGCCGTCCCGTACGTCTCGTTTGGGACGTTATATACGTCTACAGCGATATATATCCTAACGTAAGGCAGGCTAACATCTCGGATGTAGTGTTTTACAACATTCCAGGCGTATCGGCCCCTACTTCTCGGTGGGAACATTATATTCGTCTATTACGTAATATAACCTAACCTAACACATCTAGGCCCTCGCTGGTAATGTTTTACAGAATCTCGTTCGTGACGTCCCGTACATCTCGGTTGGAATATTATATACGTCTATAGCGTTATATATCCTAACCTAAGGCAGGCTATCATCCCGGATGTAGTATTTTACAACATTCCTGGCGTATCGGCCCCTATTTCTCGGTGGGAACATTATATTCGTCTATAACGTAATATAACCTAACCTAACACATCTAGCCCCTCGCTGGTAATGTTTTACAAAATCCCGTTCGTGACGTCCCGTACATCTCGGTTGGAATATTATATACGTCTATAGCGTTATATATCCTAACCTAAGGCAGGCTAACATCTCGGATATAGTGTTTTACAACATTCCTGGCGTATCGGCCCCTACTTCTCGGTGGGAACATTATATTCGTCTATAACGTAATATAACCTAACCTATCACATCTAGCCCCTCGCTGGTAATGTTTTACAGAGTCCCGTTCGTGTCGTCCCGTACGTCTCGGTTGGAATATTATATACGTCTATAGCGTTATATATGCTAACCTAATGCAGGCTATCATATCGGATGTAGTATTTTACAACATTCCTGGCGTATCGGCCCCTACTTCTCGGTGGGAACATTAGACACGTCTATAACGTATCACAACTTAACCTAACCCATCTAGCCCCTCGCTGGTAATGTTTTACAGAATCCCGTTCGTGCCGTCCCGTACGTCTCGGTTGTGACATTATATACGTCTACAGCGATATATATCCTAACGTGAGGCAGGCTAACATCTCGGATGTAGTATTTTACAACATTCCTGGCGTATCGGCCCCTATTTCTCGGTGGGAACATTATATTCGTCTATAACGTAATATAACCTAACCTATCACATCTAGCCCCTCGCTGGTAATGTTTTACAGAGTCCCGTTCGTGTCGTCCCGTACGTCTCGGTTGGGACATTATATACGTCTACAGCGATATATATCCTAACCTAAGGCAGGCTGTCATCTCGGATGCAGTATTTTACAACATGCATGGCGTATCGGCCCCTACTTCTCGGTGGGAACATTATATACGTCTATAACGTATCATAACCTAACCTAACCCATCTAGCCCCTCGCTGGTAATGTTTTACAGAATCCCGTTCGTGCCGTCCCGTACGTCTCGTTTGGGACGTTATATACGTCTACAGCGATATATATCCCAACGTAAGGCAGGCTAACATCTCGGATGTAGTGTTTTACAACATTCCAGGCGTATCGGCACCTACTTCTCGGTGGGAACATTATATTCGTCTATTACGCCATATAACCTAACCTAACACATCTAGGCACTAGCTGGTAATGTTTTACAGAATCTCGTTCGTGACGTCCCGTACATCTCGGTTGGAATATTATATACGTCTATAGCGTTATATATCCTAACCTAAGGCAGGCTATCATCTCGGATGTAGTATTTTACAACATTCCTGGCGTATCGGCCCCTATTTCTCGGTGGGAACATTATATACGTCTATAACGTATCACATCCTATCCTAACCCATCTAGCCCCTCACTGGTAATGTTTTACAGAATCCCGTTCCTGTCGTCCCGTACATCTCGGTTAGGATATTATATACGTCTACAGCGATATATATCCTAACGTAAGGCAGGCTAACATCTCGGATGTAGTATTTTACAACATTCCTGGCGTATCGGCCTCTACTTCTCGGTGGGAACATTATATTCGTGTATAACGTAATATAACCTTACCTAACACATCTAGGCCCTCGCTGGTAATGTTTTACAGAATCTCGTTCGTGACGTCCCGTACATCTCGGTTGGAATATTATATACGTCTATAGCGTTATATATCCTAATCTAAGGCAGGCTATCATCTCGGATGTAGTGTTTTACAACATTCCTGGCGTATCGGCTCTACTTCTCGGTGGGAACATTATACACGTCTATAACGTAACATAACCTAACCTAACCCATCTAGCCCCTCACTGGTAATGTTTTACAGAATCCCGTTCCTGTCGTCCCGTACATCTCGGTTAGGATATTATATACGTCTACAGCGATATATATCCTAACGTAAGGCAGGCTAACATCTCGGATGTAGTATTTTACAACATTCCTGGCGTATCGGCCTCTACTTCTCGGTGGGAACTTTATATTCGTCTATAACGTGATATAACCTAACCTAACACATCTAGCCCCTCGCTGGTAATGTTTTACAGAATCCCGTTCCTGTCGTCCCGTACATCACGGTTGGGATATTATATACATCTACAGCGATATATATCCTAACGTAAGGCAGGCTATCATCTCGGATGTAGTGTTTTACAACATTCCTGGCGTATCGGCCCCTACTTCTCGGTGGGAACATTATATAGGTCTACAACGTAATATAACCTAACCTAACACATCTAGCCCCTCGCTGGTAATGTTTTACAGAATCCCGATTGTGTCGTCCCGTACGTCTCGGTTGGGACATTATAAACATCTACAGCGATATATATCCTAACGTAAGGCAAGCTAACATCTCGGATGTAGTATTTTACAACAATCCTGGTGTATCGGCCTCTACTTCTCGGTGGAAACATTATATATTTCTATAACGTAACCTAACCTAACCTAACCCATCTAGCCCCTCGCTGGTAATGTTTTACAGAATCCCGTTCGTTTCGTCCCGTACATCTCGGTTGGGATATTATATACGTCTAGAGCGATATATATCCTAACGTAAGGCAGGCTAACATCTCGGATGTAGTATTTTACAACATTCCTGGCGTATCGGCCCCTACTTCTCGGTGGGAACATTATATAGGTCTATAACGTAATATAACCTAACCTATCACATCTAGCCCCTCGCTGCTAATGCTTTACAGAGTCCCGTTCGTGTCGTCCCGTACGTCTTGGTTGTGACATTATATACGTCTACAGCGTTATGTATCCTAACCTAAGGCAGGCTATCATCTCGGATGCAGTATTTTACAACATGCCTGGCGTATCGGCCCCTACTTCTCGGTGGGAACATTATATACGTCTATAACGTATCACAACTTAACCTAACCCATCTAGCCCCTCGCTGGTAATGTTTTACAGAATCCCGTTCGTGCCGTCCCGTACGTCTCGTTTGGGACGTTATATACGTCTACAGCGATATATATCCTAACGTAAGGCAGGCTAACATCTCGGATGTAGTGTTTTACAACATTCCAGGCGTATCGGCCCCTACTTCTCGGTGGGAACATTATATTCGTCTATTACGTAATATAACCTAACCTAACACATCTAGGCCCTCGCTGGTAATGTTTTACAGAATCTCGTTCGTGACGTCCCGTACATCTCGGTTGGAATATTATATACGTCTATAGCGTTATATATCCTAACCTAAGGCAGGCTATCATCCCGGATGTAGTATTTTACAACATTCCTGGCGTATCGGCCCCTACTTCTCGGTGGGAACATTAGACACGTCTATAACGTATCACAACTTAACCTAACCCATCTAGCCCCTCGCTGGTAATGTTTTACAGAATCCCGTTCGTGCCGTCCCGTACGTCTCGGTTGGGACGTTATATACGTCTACAGCGATATATATCCTAACGTGAGGCAGGCTAACATCTCGGATGTAGTATTTTACAACATTCCTGGCGTATCGGCCCCTATTTCTCGGTGGGAACATTATATTCGTCTATAACGTAATATAACCTAACCTATCACATCTAGCCCCTCGCTGGTAATGTTTTACAGAGTCCCGTTCGTGTCGTCCCGTACGTCTCGGTTGGGACATTATATACGTCTACAGCGATATATATCCTAACCTAAGGCAGGCTGTCATCTCGGATGCAGTATTTTACAACATGCATGGCGTATCGGCCCCTACTTCTCGGTGGGAACATTATATACGTCTATAACGTATCATAACCTAACCTAACCCATCTAGCCCCTCGCTGGTAATGTTTTACAGAATCCCGTTCGTGCCGTCCCGTACGTCTCGGTTGGGACGTTATATACGTCTACAGCGATATATATCCTAACGTAAGGCAGGCTAACATCTCGGATGTAGTGTTTTACAACATTCCAGGCGTTTCCGCCCCTACTTCTCGGTGGTAACATTATATTCGTCTATAACGTAATATAACCTAACCTAACACATCTAGCCCCTCGCTGGTAATGTTTTACAGAGTCCCGTTCGTGTCGTCCCGTACGTCTCGGTTGGGACATTATATACGTCTACAGCGATATATATCCTAACCTAAGGCAGGCTGTCATCTCGGATGCAGTATTTTACAACATGCATGGCGTATCGGCCCCTACTTCTCGGTGGGAACATTATATACGTCTATAACGTATCATAACCTAACCTAACCCATCTAGCCCCTCGCTGGTAATGTTTTACAGAATCCCGTTCGTGCCGTCCCGTACGTCTCGGTTGGGACGTTATATACGTCTACAGCGATATATATCCTAACGTAAGGCAGGCTAACATCTCGGATGTAGTGTTTTACAACATTCCAGGCGTTTCCGCCCCTACTTCTCGGTGGTAACATTATATTCGTCTATAACGTAATATAACCTAACCTAACACATCTAGCCCCTCGCTGGTAATGTTTTACAGAGTCCCGTTCGTGTCGTCCCGTACGTCTCGGTTGGGACATTATATACGTCTACAGCGTTATATATCCTAACCTAAGGCAGGCTATCATCTCGGATGCAGTATTTTACAACATGCATGGCGTATCCGCCCCTACTTCTCGGTGGGAACATTATATACGTCTATAACGTATCACAACCTAACCTAACCCATCTAGCGCCTCGCTGGTAATGTTTTACAGAATCCCGTTCGTGCCGTCCCGTACGTCTCCGTTGGGACGTTATATACGTCTACAGCGATATATATCGTAACGTAAGGCAGGATAACATCTCGGATGTAGTGTTTTACAACATTCCAGGCGTATCGGCCCCTACTTCTCGGTGGGAACATTATATTCGTCTATAACGTAATATAACCTAACCTAACACATCTAGCCCCTCGCTGGTAATGTTTTACAGAATCCCGTTCGTGACGTCCCGTACATCTCGGTTGGAATATTATATACGTCTATAGCGTTATATATCGTAACCTAAGGCAGGCTATCATCTCGGATGTAGTGTTTTACAACATTCCTGGCGTATCGGCCACTACTTCTCGGTGGGAACATTATATACGTCTATAACGTATCACAACCTAAGCTAACCCATCTAGCCCCTCGCAGGTAATGTTTTACAGAATCCCGTTCGTGCCGTCCCGTACGTCTCGGTTGGAACGTTATATACGTCTACAGCGATATATATCCTAACGTAAGGCAGGCTAACATCTCGGATGTAGTGTTTTACAACATTCCAGGAGTATCGGCCCCTACTTCTCGGTGGGAACATTATATTCGTCTATAACGTAATATAACCTAACCTAACACATCTAGCCCCTCGCTGGTAATGTTTTACAGAATCCCGTTCGTAACGTCCCGTACATCTCGGTTGGAATATTATATACGTCTATAGCGTTATATATCCTAACCTAAGGCAGGCTATCATCTCGGATGTAGTGTTTTACAACATTCCTGGCGTATCGGCCCCGACTTCTCGGTGGGAACATTATATAGGTCTATAACGTAATATAACCTAACCTAACACATCTAGCCCCTCGCTGGTAATGTTTTACAGAATCCCGATTGTGTCGTCCCGTACGTCTCGGTTGGGACATTACAAACGTCTACAGCGATATATATCCTAACGTAAGGCAGGCTAACATCTCGGATGTAGTATTTTACAACAATCCTGGTGTATCGGCCTCTACTTCTCGGTGGAAACATTATATATTTCTATAACGTAACCTAACCTAACCTAACCCATCTAGCCCCTCGCTGGTAATGTTTTACAGAATCCCGTTCGTTTCGTCCCGTACATCTCGGTTGGGACATTATATACGTCAACAGCGTTATATATCCTAACCTAAGGCAGGCTATCATCTCGGATGCAGTATTTTACAACATGCCTGGCGTATCGGCCCCTACTTCTCGGTGGGAACATTATATAAGTCTATAACGTATCACAACCTAACCTAACCCATCTAGCCCCTCGCTGGTAATGTTTTACAGAATCCCGTTCGTGCCGTCCCGTACGTCTCGTTTGGGACGTTATATACGTCTACAGCGATATATATCCCAACGTAAGGCAGGCTAACATCTCGGATGTAGTGTTTTACAACATTCCAGGCGTATCGGCACCTACTTCTCGGTGGGAACATTATATTCGTCTATTACGCCATATAACCTAACCTAACACATCTAGGCACTAGCTGGTAATGTTTTACAGAATCTCGTTCGTGACGTCCCGTACATCTCGGTTGGAATATTATATACGTCTATAGCGTTATATATCCTAACCTAAGGCAGGCTATCATCTCGGATGTAGTATTTTACAACATTCCTGGCGTATCGGCCCCTATTTCTCGGTGGGAACATTATATACGTCTATAACGTATCACATCCTAACCTAACCCATCTAGCCCCTCACTGGTAATGTTTTACAGAATCCCGTTCCTGTCGTCCCGTACATCTCGGTTAGGATATTATATACGTCTACAGCGATATATATCCTAACGTAAGGCAGGCTAACATCTCGGATGTAGTATTTTACAACATTCCTGGCGTATCGGCCTCTACTTCTCGGTGGGAACATTATATTCGTGTATAACGTAATATAACCTTACCTAACACATCTAGGCCCTCGCTGGTAATGTTTTACAGAATCTCGTTCGTGACGTCCCGTACATCTCGGTTGGAATATTATATACGTCTATAGCGTTATATATCCTAATCTAAGGCAGGCTATCATCTCGGATGTAGTGTTTTACAACATTCCTGGCGTATCGGCTCTACTTCTCGGTGGGAACATTATACACGTTTATAACGTAACATAACCTAACCTAACCCATCTAGCCCCTCACTGGTAATGTTTTACAGAATCCCGTTCCTGTCGTCCCGTACATCTCGGTTAGGATATTATATACGTCTACAGCGATATATATCCTAACGTAAGGCAGGCTAACATCTCGGATGTAGTATTTTACAACATTCCTGGCGTATCGGCCTCTACTTCTCGGTGGGAACTTTATATTCGTCTATAACGTGATATAACCTAACCTAACACATCTAGCCCCTCGCTGGTAATGTTTTACAGAATCCCGTTCCTGTCGTCCCGTACATCACGGTTGGGATATTATATACGTCTACAGCGATATATATCCTAACGTAAGGCAGGCTAACATCTCGGATGTAGTGTTTTACAACATTCCTGGCTTATCTGCCTCTACATCTCGGTGGGAACATTATATTCGTCTATAACGTAATATAACCTAACCTAACACATCTAGCCCCTCGCTGGTAATGTTTTACAGAATCCCGTTTGTTTCGTCCCGTACGTCTCGGTTGGGACATTATAAACGTCTACAGCGATATATATCCTAACCTAAGGCAGACTATCATCTCGGATGCAGTATTTTACAACATGCATGGCGTATCGGCCCCTACTTCTCGGTGGGAACATTATATACGTCTATAACGTATCACAACCCAACCTAACCCATCTAGCCCCTCGCTGGCAATGTTTTACAGAATCCCGTTCGTGCCGTCCCGTACGTCTCGGTTGGGACGTTATATACGTCTACAGCGATATATATCCTAACGTATGGCAGGCTAACATCTCGGATGTAGTGTTTTACAACATTCCAGGCGTATCGGCCCCTACTTCTCGGTGGGAACATTATATTCGTCTATAACGTAATATAACCTAACCTAACACATCTAGCCCCTCGCTGGTAATGTTTTACAGAATCCCGTTCGTGACGTTCCGTACATCTCGGTTGGAATATTATATACGTCTATAGCGTTATATATCGTAACCTAAGGCAGGCTATCATCACGGATGTAGTGTTTTACAACATTCCTGGCGTATCGGCCCCTACTTCTCGGTGGGAACATTATATACGTCTATAACGTACCACAACCTAAGCTAACCCATCTAGCCCCTCGCTGGTAATGTTTTACAGAATCCCGTTCGTGCCGTCCCGTACGTCTCGGTTGGAACGTTATATACGTCTACAGCGATATATATCCTAACGTAAGGCAGGCTAACATCTCGGATGTAGTGTTTTACAACATTCCAGGAGTATCGGCCCCTACTTCTCGGTGGGAACATTATATTCGTCTATAACGTAATATAACCTAACCTAACACATCTAGCCCCTCGCTGGTAATGTTTTACAGAATCCCGTTCGTAACGTCCCCTACATCTCGGTTGGAATATTATATACGTCTATAGCGTTATATATCCTAACCTAAGGCAGGCTATCATCTCGGATGTAGTGTTTTACAACATTCCTGGCGTATCGGCTCTACTTCTCGGTGGGAACATTATACACGTTTATAACGTAACATAACCTAACCTAACCCATCTAGCCCCTCACTGGTAATGTTTTACAGAATCCCGTTCCCGTCGTCCCGTACATCTCGGTTAGGATATTATATACGTCTACAGCGATATATATCCTAACGTAAGGCAGGCTAACATCTCGGATGTAGTATTTTACAACATTCCTGGCGTATCGGCCCCTACTTCTCGGTGGGAACATTATATACGTCTATAACGTATCACAACCTAAGCTAACCCATCTAGCCCCTCGCTGGTAATGTTTTACAGAATCCCGTTCGTGCCGTCCCGTACGTCTCGGTTGGGACGTTATATACGTCTACAGCGATATATATCCTAACGTGAGGCAGGCTAACATCTCGGATGTAGTATTTTACAACATTCCTGGCGTATCGGCCCCTATTTCTCGGTGGGAACATTATATTCGTCTATAACGTAATATAACCTAACCTATCACATCTAGCCCCTCGCTGGTAATGTTTTACAGAGTCCCGTTCGTGTCGTCCCGTACGTCTCGGTTGGGACATTATATACGTCTACAGCGATATATATCCTAACCTAAGGCAGGCTGTCATCTCGGATGCAGTATTTTACAACATGCATGGCGTATCGGCCCCTACTTCTCGGTGGGAACATTATATACGTCTATAACGTATCATAACCTAACCTAACCCATCTAGCCCCTCGCTGGTAATGTTTTACAGAATCCCGTTCGTGCCGTCCCGTACGTCTCGGTTGGGACGTTATATACGTCTACAGCGATATATATCCTAACGTAAGGCAGGCTAACATCTCGGATGTAGTGTTTTACAACATTCCAGGCGTTTCCGCCCCTACTTCTCGGTGGTAACATTATATTCGTCTATAACGTAATATAACCTAACCTAACACATCTAGCCCCTCGCTGGTAATGTTTTACAGAGTCCCGTTCGTGTCGTCCCGTACGTCTCGGTTGGGACATTATATACGTCTACAGCGTTATATATCCTAACCTAAGGCAGGCTATCATCTCGGATGCAGTATTTTACAACATGCATGGCGTATCCGCCCCTACTTCTCGGTGGGAACATTATATACGTCTATAACGTATCACAACCTAACCTAACCCATCTAGCGCCTCGCTGGTAATGTTTTACAGAATCCCGTTCGTGCCGTCCCGTACGTCTCCGTTGGGACGTTATATACGTCTACAGCGATATATATCGTAACGTAAGGCAGGATAACATCTCGGATGTAGTGTTTTACAACATTCCAGGCGTATCGGCCCCTACTTCTCGGTGGGAACATTATATTCGTCTATAACGTAATATAACCTAACCTAACACATCTAGCCCCTCGCTGGTAATGTTTTACAGAATCCCGTTCGTGACGTCCCGTACATCTCGGTTGGAATATTATATACGTCTATAGCGTTATATATCGTAACCTAAGGCAGGCTATCATCTCGGATGTAGTGTTTTACAACATTCCTGGCGTATCGGCCACTACTTCTCGGTGGGAACATTATATACGTCTATAACGTATCACAACCTAAGCTAACCCATCTAGCCCCTCGCAGGTAATGTTTTACAGAATCCCGTTCGTGCCGTCCCGTACGTCTCGGTTGGAACGTTATATACGTCTACAGCGATATATATCCTAACGTAAGGCAGGCTAACATCTCGGATGTAGTGTTTTACAACATTCCAGGAGTATCGGCCCCTACTTCTCGGTGGGAACATTATATTCGTCTATAACGTAATATAACCTAACCTAACACATCTAGCCCCTCGCTGGTAATGTTTTACAGAATCCCGTTCGTAACGTCCCGTACATCTCGGTTGGAATATTATATACGTCTATAGCGTTATATATCCTAACCTAAGGCAGGCTATCATCTCGGATGTAGTGTTTTACAACATTCCTGGCGTATCGGCCCCGACTTCTCGGTGGGAACATTATATAGGTCTATAACGTAATATAACCTAACCTAACACATCTAGCCCCTCGCTGGTAATGTTTTACAGAATCCCGATTGTGTCGTCCCGTACGTCTCGGTTGGGACATTACAAACGTCTACAGCGATATATATCCTAACGTAAGGCAGGCTAACATCTCGGATGTAGTATTTTACAACAATCCTGGTGTATCGGCCTCTACTTCTCGGTGGAAACATTATATATTTCTATAACGTAACCTAACCTAACCTAACCCATCTAGCCCCTCGCTGGTAATGTTTTACAGAATCCCGTTCGTTTCGTCCCGTACATCTCGGTTGGGATATTATATACGTCTAGAGCGATATATATCCTAACGTAAGGCAGGCTAACATCTCGGATGTAGTATTTTACAACATTCCTGGCGTATCGGCCCCTACTTCTTGGTGGGAACATTATATATGTCTATAACGTAATATAACCTAACCTAACACATCTAGCCCCTCGCTGGTAATGTTTTACAGAATCCCGTTTGTGTCGTCCCGTACGTCTCGGTTGGGACATTATATACGTCAACAGCGTTATATATCCTAACCTAAGGCAGGCTATCATCTCGGATGCAGTATTTTACAACATGCCTGGCGTATCGGCCCCTACTTCTCGGTGGGAACATTATATAAGTCTATAACGTATCACAACCTAACCTAACCCATCTAGCCCCTCGCTGGTAATGTTTTACAGAATCCCGTTCGTGCCGTCCCGTACGTCTCGTTTGGGACGTTATATACGTCTACAGCGATATATATCCCAACGTAAGGCAGGCTAACATCTCGGATGTAGTGTTTTACAACATTCCAGGCGTATCGGCACCTACTTCTCGGTGGGAACATTATATTCGTCTATTACGCCATATAACCTAACCTAACACATCTAGGCACTAGCTGGTAATGTTTTACAGAGTCCCGTTCGTGTCGTCCCGTACGTCTCGGTTGGGACATTATATACGTCTACAGCGTTATATATCCTAACCTAAGGCAGGCTATCATCTCGGATGCAGTATTTTACAACATGCATGGCGTATCCGCCCCTACTTCTCGGTGGGAACATTATATACGTCTATAACGTATCACAACCTAACCTAACCCATCTAGCGCCTCGCTGGTAATGTTTTACAGAATCCCGTTCGTGCCGTCCCGTACGTCTCCGTTGGGACGTTATATACGTCTACAGCGATATATATCGTAACGTAAGGCAGGATAACATCTCGGATGTAGTGTTTTACAACATTCCAGGCGTATCGGCCCCTACTTCTCGGTGGGAACATTATATTCGTCTATAACGTAATATAACCTAACCTAACACATCTAGCCCCTCGCTGGTAATGTTTTACAGAATCCCGTTCGTGACGTCCCGTACATCTCGGTTGGAATATTATATACGTCTATAGCGTTATATATCGTAACCTAAGGCAGGCTATCATCTCGGATGTAGTGTTTTACAACATTCCTGGCGTATCGGCCACTACTTCTCGGTGGGAACATTATATACGTCTATAACGTATCACAACCTAAGCTAACCCATCTAGCCCCTCGCAGGTAATGTTTTACAGAATCCCGTTCGTGCCGTCCCGTACGTCTCGGTTGGAACGTTATATACGTCTACAGCGATATATATCCTAACGTAAGGCAGGCTAACATCTCGGATGTAGTGTTTTACAACATTCCAGGAGTATCGGCCCCTACTTCTCGGTGGGAACATTATATTCGTCTATAACGTAATATAACCTAACCTAACACATCTAGCCCCTCGCTGGTAATGTTTTACAGAATCCCGTTCGTAACGTCCCGTACATCTCGGTTGGAATATTATATACGTCTATAGCGTTATATATCCTAACCTAAGGCAGGCTATCATCTCGGATGTAGTGTTTTACAACATTCCTGGCGTATCGGCCCCGACTTCTCGGTGGGAACATTATATAGGTCTATAACGTAATATAACCTAACCTAACACATCTAGCCCCTCGCTGGTAATGTTTTACAGAATCCCGATTGTGTCGTCCCGTACGTCTCGGTTGGGACATTACAAACGTCTACAGCGATATATATCCTAACGTAAGGCAGGCTAACATCTCGGATGTAGTATTTTACAACAATCCTGGTGTATCGGCCTCTACTTCTCGGTGGAAACATTATATATTTCTATAACGTAACCTAACCTAACCTAACCCATCTAGCCCCTCGCTGGTAATGTTTTACAGAATCCCGTTCGTTTCGTCCCGTACATCTCGGTTGGGATATTATATACGTCTAGAGCGATATATATCCTAACGTAAGGCAGGCTAACATCTCGGATGTAGTATTTTACAACATTCCTGGCGTATCGGCCCCTACTTCTTGGTGGGAACATTATATATGTCTATAACGTAATATAACCTAACCTAACACATCTAGCCCCTCGCTGGTAATGTTTTACAGAATCCCGTTTGTGTCGTCCCGTACGTCTCGGTTGGGACATTATATACGTCAACAGCGTTATATATCCTAACCTAAGGCAGGCTATCATCTCGGATGCAGTATTTTACAACATGCCTGGCGTATCGGCCCCTACTTCTCGGTGGGAACATTATATAAGTCTATAACGTATCACAACCTAACCTAACCCATCTAGCCCCTCGCTGGTAATGTTTTACAGAATCCCGTTCGTGCCGTCCCGTACGTCTCGTTTGGGACGTTATATACGTCTACAGCGATATATATCCCAACGTAAGGCAGGCTAACATCTCGGATGTAGTGTTTTACAACATTCCAGGCGTATCGGCACCTACTTGTCGGTGGGAACATTATATTCGTCTATTACGCCATATAACCTAACCTAACACATCTAGGCACTAGCTGGTAATGTTTTACAGAATCTCGTTCGTGACGTCCCGTACATCTCGGTTGGAATATTATATACGTCTATAGCGTTATATATCCTAACCTAAGGCAGGCTATCATCTCGGATGTAGTATTTTACAACATTCCTGGCGTATCGGCCCCTATTTCTCGGTGGGAACATTATATACGTCTATAACGTATCACATCCTAACCTAACCCATCTAGCCCCTCACTGGTAATGTTTTACAGAATCCCGTTCCTGTCGTCCCGTACATCTCGGTTAGGATATTATATACGTCTACAGCGATATATATCCTAACGTAAGGCAGGCTAACATCTCGGATGTAGTATTTTACAACATTCCTGGCGTATCGGCCTCTACTTCTCGGTGGGAACATTATATTCGTGTATAACGTAATATAACCTTACCTAACACATCTAGGCCCTCGCTGGTAATGTTTTACAGAATCTCGTTCGTGACGTCCCGTACATCTCGGTTGGAATATTATATACGTCTATAGCGTTATATATCCTAATCTAAGGCAGGCTATCATCTCGGATGTAGTGTTTTACAACATTCCTGGCGTATCGGCTCTACTTCTCGGTGGGAACATTATACACGTTTATAACGTAACATAACCTAACCTAACCCATCTAGCCCCTCACTGGTAATGTTTTACAGAATCCCGTTCCTGTCGTCCCGTACATCTCGGTTAGGATATTATATACGTCTACAGCGATATATATCCTAACGTAAGGCAGGCTAACATCTCGGATGTAGTATTTTACAACATTCCTGGCGTATCGGCCTCTACTTCTCGGTGGGAACTTTATATTCGTCTATAACGTGATATAACCTAACCTAACACATCTAGCCCCTCGCTGGTAATGTTTTACAGAATCCCGTTCCTGTCGTCCCGTACATCACGGTTGGGATATTATATACGTCTACAGCGATATATATCCTAACGTAAGGCATGCTAACATCTCGGACGTAGTATTTTACAACATTCCTGGCGTATCGGCCTCTACTTCCCGGTGGGAACATTATATTCGTGTATAACGTAACATAACCTAACCTAACCCATCTAGCCCCTCGCTGGTAATGTTTTACAGAATCCAGTTCGTTTCGTCCCGTACGTCTCGGTTGGGACATTATAAACGTCTACAGCGATATATACCCTAACGTAAGGCAGGCTGACATCTCGGATGTTGTATTTTACAACATTCCTGGCGTATCGGCCCATACTTCTTGGTGGGAACATTATATAGGTCTATAACGTAATATAACCTAACCTAACACATCTAGCCCCTCGCTGGTAATGTTTTACAGAATCCCGTTCGTGACGTCCCGTACATCTCGGTTGGGACGTTATATACGTCTACAGCGATATATATCCTAACGTAAGGCAGGCTAACATCTCGGATGTAGTGTTTTACAACATTCCTGGCTTATCTGCCTCTACATCTCGGTGGGAACATTATATTCGTCTATAACGTAATATAACCTAACCTAACACATCTAGCCCCTCGCTGGTAATGTTTTACAGAATCCCGTTTGTTTCGTCCCGTACGTCTCGGTTGGGACATTATAAACGTCTACAGCGATATATATCCTAACCTAAGGCAGACTATCATCTCGGATGCAGTATTTTACAACATGCATGGCGTATCGGCCCCTACTTCTCGGTGGGAACATTATATACGTCTATAACGTATCACAACCCAACCTAACCCATCTAGCCCCACGCTGGCAATGTTTTACAGAATCCCGTTCGTGCCGTCCCGTACGTCTCGGTTGGGACGTTATATACGTCTACAGCGATATATATCCTAACGTAAGGCAGGCTAACATCTCGGATGTTGTGTTTTACAACATTCCAGGCGTTCCGGCCCCTACTTCTCGGTGGTAACATTATATTCGTCTATAACGTAATATAACCTAACCTAACACATCTAGCCCCTCGCTGGTAATGTTTTACAGAATCCCGTTTGTTTCGTCCCGTACGTCTCGGTTGGGACATTATAAACGTCTACAGCGATATATATCCTAACGTAAGGCAGGCTAACATCTCGGATGTAGTATTTTACAACATTCCTGGCGTATCGGCCCCTATTTCTCGGTGGGAACATTATATTCGTCTATAACGTAATATAACCTAACCTATCACATCTAGCCCTTCGCTGGTAATATTTTACAGAGTCCCGTTCGTGTCGTCCCGTACGTCTCGGTTGGGACATTATATACGTCTACAGCGATATATATCCTAACCTAAGGCTGGCTGTCATCTCGGATGCAGTATTTTACAACATGCATGGCGTATCGGCCCCTACTTCTCGGTGGGAACATTATATACGTCTATAACGTATCATAACCTAACCTAACCCATCTAGCCCCTCGCTGGTAATGTTTTACAGAATCCCGTTCGTGCCGTCCCGTACGTCTCGGTTGGGACGTTATATACGTCTACAGCGATATATATCCTAACGTAAGGCAGGCTAACATCTCGGATGTAGTGTTTTACAACATTCCAGGCGTTTCCGCCCCTACTTCTCGGTGGTAACATTATATTCGTCTATAACGTAATATAACCTAACCTAACACATCTAGCCCCTCGCTGGTAATGTTTTACAGAGTCCCGTTCGTGTCGTCCCGTACGTCTCGGTTGGGACATTATATACGTCTACAGCGTTATATATCCTAACCTAAGGCAGGCTATCATCTCGGATGCAGTATTTTACAACATGCATGGCGTATCCGCCCCTACTTCTCGGTGGGAACATTATATACGTCTATAACGTATCACAACCTAACCTAACCCATCTAGCGCCTCGCTGGTAATGTTTTACAGAATCCCGTTCGTGCCGTCCCGTACGTCTCCGTTGGGACGTTATATACGTCTACAGCGATATATATCCTAACGTATGGCAGGCTAACATCTCGGATGTAGTGTTTTACAACATTCCAGGCGTATCGGCCCCTACTTCTCGGTGGGAACATTATATTCGTCTATAACGTAATATAACCTAACCTAACACATCTAGCCCCTCGCTGGTAATGTTTTACAGAATCCCGTTCGTGACGTCCCGTACATCTCGGTTGGAATATTATATACGTCTATAGCGTTATATATCGTAACCTAAGGCAGGCTATCATCACGGATGTAGTGTTTTACAACATTCCTGGCGTATCGGCCCCTACTTCTCGGTGGGAACATTATATACGTCTATAACGTATCACAACCTAAGCTAACCCATCTAGCCCCTCGCTGGTAATGTTTTACAGAATCCCGTTCGTGCCGTCCCGTACGTCTCGGTTGGAACGTTATATACGTCTACAGCGATATATATCCTAACGTAAGGCAGGCTAACATCTCGGATGTAGTGTTTTACAACATTCCAGGAGTATCGGCCCCTACTTCTCGGTGGGAACATTATATTCGTCTATAACGTAATATAACCTAACCTAACACATCTAGCCCCTCGCTGGTAATGTTTTACAGAATCCCGTTCGTAACGTCCCCTACATCTCGGTTGGAATATTATATACGTCTATAGCGTTATATATCCTAACCTAAGGCAGGCTATCATCTCGGATGTAGTGTTTTACAACATTCCTGGCGTATCGGCTCTACTTCTCGGTGGGAACATTATACACGTTTATAACGTAACATAACCTAACCTAACCCATCTAGCCCCTCAATGGTAATGTTTTACAGAATCCCGTTCCTGTCGTCCCGTACATCTCGGTTAGGATATTATATACGTCTACAGCGATATATATCCTAACGTAAGGCAGGCTAACATCTCGGATGTAGTATTTTACAACATTCCTGGCGTATCGGCCCCTACTTCTCGGTGGGAACATTATATACGTCTATAACGTATCACAACCTAAGCTAACCCATCTAGCCCCTCGCTGGTAATGTTTTACAGAATCCCGTTCGTGCCGTCCCGTACGTCTCGGTTGGGACGTTATATACGTCTACAGCGATATATATCCTAACGTGAGGCAGGCTAACATCTCGGATGTAGTATTTTACAACATTCCTGGCGTATCGGCCCCTATTTCTCGGTGGGAACATTATATTCGTCTATAACGTAATATAACCTAACCTATCACATCTAGCCCCTCGCTGGTAATGTTTTACAGAGTCCCGTTCGTGTCGTCCCGTACGTCTCGGTTGGGACATTATATACGTCTACAGCGATATATATCCTAACCTAAGGCAGGCTGTCATCTCGGATGCAGTATTTTACAACATGCATGGCGTATCGGCCCCTACTTCTCGGTGGGAACATTATATACGTCTATAACGTATCATAACCTAACCTAACCCATCTAGCCCCTCGCTGGTAATGTTTTACAGAATCCCGTTCGTGCCGTCCCGTACGTCTCGGTTGGGACGTTATATACGTCTACAGCGATATATATCCTAACGTAAGGCAGGCTAACATCTCGGATGTAGTGTTTTACAACATTCCAGGCGTTTCCGCCCCTACTTCTCGGTGGTAACATTATATTCGTCTATAACGTAATATAACCTAACCTAACACATCTAGCCCCTCGCTGGTAATGTTTTACAGAGTCCCGTTCGTGTCGTCCCGTACGTCTCGGTTGGGACATTATATACGTCTACAGCGTTATATATCCTAACCTAAGGCAGGCTATCATCTCGGATGCAGTATTTTACAACATGCATGGCGTATCCGCCCCTACTTCTCGGTGGGAACATTATATACGTCTATAACGTATCACAACCTAACCTAACCCATCTAGCGCCTCGCTGGTAATGTTTTACAGAATCCCGTTCGTGCCGTCCCGTACGTCTCCGTTGGGACGTTATATACGTCTACAGCGATATATATCGTAACGTAAGGCAGGATAACATCTCGGATGTAGTGTTTTACAACATTCCAGGCGTATCGGCCCCTACTTCTCGGTGGGAACATTATATTCGTCTATAACGTAATATAACCTAACCTAACACATCTAGCCCCTCGCTGGTAATGTTTTACAGAATCCCGTTCGTGACGTCCCGTACATCTCGGTTGGAATATTATATACGTCTATAGCGTTATATATCGTAACCTAAGGCAGGCTATCATCTCGGATGTAGTGTTTTACAACATTCCTGGCGTATCGGCCACTACTTCTCGGTGGGAACATTATATACGTCTATAACGTATCACAACCTAAGCTAACCCATCTAGCCCCTCGCAGGTAATGTTTTACAGAATCCCGTTCGTGCCGTCCCGTACGTCTCGGTTGGAACGTTATATACGTCTACAGCGATATATATCCTAACGTAAGGCAGGCTAACATCTCGGATGTAGTGTTTTACAACATTCCAGGAGTATCGGCCCCTACTTCTCGGTGGGAACATTATATTCGTCTATAACGTAATATAACCTAACCTAACACATCTAGCCCCTCGCTGGTAATGTTTTACAGAATCCCGTTCGTAACGTCCCGTACATCTCGGTTGGAATATTATATACGTCTATAGCGTTATATATCCTAACCTAAGGCAGGCTATCATCTCGGATGTAGTGTTTTACAACATTCCTGGCGTATCGGCCCCGACTTCTCGGTGGGAACATTATATAGGTCTATAACGTAATATAACCTAACCTAACACATCTAGCCCCTCGCTGGTAATGTTTTACAGAATCCCGATTGTGTCGTCCCGTACGTCTCGGTTGGGACATTACAAACGTCTACAGCGATACATATCCTAACGTAAGGCAGGCTAACATCTCGGATGTAGTATTTTACAACATTCCTGGCGTATCGGCCCCTACTTCTTGGTGGGAACATTATATATGTCTATAACGTAATATAACCTAACCTAACACATCTAGCCCCTCGCTGGTAATGTTTTACAGAATCCCGTTTGTGTCGTCCCGTACGTCTCGGTTGGGACATTATATACGTCAACAGCGTTATATATCCTAACCTAAGGCAGGCTATCATCTCGGATGCAGTATTTTACAACATGCCTGGCGTATCGGCCCCTACTTCTCGGTGGGAACATTATATAAGTCTATAACGTATCACAACCTAACCTAACCCATCTAGCCCCTCGCTGGTAATGTTTTACAGAATCCCGTTCGTGCCGTCCCGTACGTCTCGTTTGGGACGTTATATACGTCTACAGCGATATATATCCCAACGTAAGGCAGGCTAACATCTCGGATGTAGTGTTTTACAACATTCCAGGCGTATCGGCACCTACTTCTCGGTGGGAACATTATATTCGTCTATTACGCCATATAACCTAACCTAACACATCTAGGCACTAGCTGGTAATGTTTTACAGAATCTCGTTCGTGACGTCCCGTACATCTCGGTTGGAATATTATATACGTCTATAGCGTTATATATCCTAACCTAAGGCAGGCTATCATCTCGGATGTAGTATTTTACAACATTCCTGGCGTATCGGCCCCTATTTCTCGGTGGGAACATTATATACGTCTATAACGTATCACATCCTAACCTAACCCATCTAGCCCCTCACTGGTAATGTTTTACAGAATCCCGTTCCTGTCGTCCCGTACATCTCGGTTAGGATATTATATACGTCTACAGCGATATATATCCTAACGTAAGGCAGGCTAACATCTCGGATGTAGTATTTTACAACATTCCTGGCGTATCGGCCTCTACTTCTCGGTGGGAACATTATATTCGTGTATAACGTAATATAACCTTACCTAACACATCTAGGCCCTCGCTGGTAATGTTTTACAGAATCTCGTTCGTGACGTCCCGTACATCTCGGTTGGAATATTATATACGTCTATAGCGTTATATATCCTAATCTAAGGCAGGCTATCATCTCGGATGTAGTGTTTTACAACATTCCTGGCGTATCGGCTCTACTTCTCGGTGGGAACATTATACACGTTTATAACGTAACATAACCTAACCTAACCCATCTAGCCCCTCACTGGTAATGTTTTACAGAATCCCGTTCCTGTCGTCCCGTACATCTCGGTTAGGATATTATATACGTCTACAGCGATATATATCCTAACGTAAGGCAGGCTAACATCTCGGATGTAGTATTTTACAACATTCCTGGCGTATCGGCCTCTACTTCTCGGTGGGAACTTTATATTCGTCTATAACGTGATATAACCTAACCTAACACATCTAGCCCCTCGCTGGTAATGTTTTACAGAATCCCGTTCCTGTCGTCCCGTACATCACGGTTGGGATATTATATACGTCTACAGCGATATATATCCTAACGTAAGGCATGCTAACATCTCGGACGTAGTATTTTACAACATTCCTGGCGTATCGGCCTCTACTTCCCGGTGGGAACATTATATTCGTGTATAACGTAACATAACCTAACCTAACCCATCTAGCCCCTCGCTGGTAATGTTTTACAGAATCCAGTTCGTTTCGTCCCGTACGTCTCGGTTGGGACATTATAAACGTCTACAGCGATATATACCCTAACGTAAGGCAGGCTGACATCTCGGATGTTGTATTTTACAACATTCCTGGCGTATCGGCCCATACTTCTTGGTGGGAACATTATATAGGTCTATAACGTAATATAACCTAACCTAACACATCTAGCCCCTCGCTGGTAATGTTTTACAGAATCCCGTTCGTGACGTCCCGTACATCTCGGTTGGGACGTTATATACGTCTACAGCGATATATATCCTAACGTAAGGCAGGCTAACATCTCGGATGTAGTGTTTTACAACATTCCTGGCTTATCTGCCTCTACATCTCGGTGGGAACATTATATTCGTCTATAACGTAATATAACCTAACCTAACACATCTAGCCCCTCGCTGGTAATGTTTTACAGAATCCCGTTTGTTTCGTCCCGTACGTCTCGGTTGGGACATTATAAACGTCTACAGCGATATATATCCTAACCTAAGGCAGACTATCATCTCGGATGCAGTATTTTACAACATGCATGGCGTATCGGCCCCTACTTCTCGGTGGGAACATTATATACGTCTATAACGTATCACAACCCAACCTAACCCATCTAGCCCCTCGCTGGCAATGTTTTACAGAATCCCGTTCGTGCCGTCCCGTACGTCTCGGTTGGGACGTTATATACGTCTACAGCGATATATATCCTAACGTAAGGCAGGCTAACATCTCGGATGTTGTGTTTTACAACATTCCAGGCGTTCCGGCCCCTACTTCTCGGTGGTAACATTATATTCGTCTATAACGTAATATAACCTAACCTAACACATCTAGCCCCTCGCTGGTAATGTTTTACAGAATCCCGTTTGTTTCGTCCCGTACGTCTCGGTTGGGACATTATAAACGTCTACAGCGATATATATCCTAACGTAAGGCAGGCTAACATCTCGGATGTAGTATTTTACAACATTCCTGGCGTATCGGCCCCTATTTCTCGGTGGGAACATTATATTCGTCTATAACGTAATATAACCTAACCTATCACATCTAGCCCTTCGCTGGTAATATTTTACAGAGTCCCGTTCGTGTCGTCCCGTACGTCTCGGTTGGGACATTATATACGTCTACAGCGATATATATCCTAACCTAAGGCGGGCTGTCATCTCGGATGCAGTATTTTACAACATGCATGGCGTATCGGCCCCTACTTCTCGGTGGGAACATTATATACGTCTATAACGTATCATAACCTAACCTAACCCATCTAGCCCCTCGCTGGTAATGTTTTACAGAATCCCGTTCGTGCCGTCCCGTACGTCTCGGTTGGGACGTTATATACGTCTACAGCGATATATATCCTAACGTAAGGCAGGCTAACATCTCGGATGTAGTGTTTTACAACATTCCAGGCGTTTCCGCCCCTACTTCTCGGTGGTAACATTATATTCGTCTATAACGTAATATAACCTAACCTAACACATCTAGCCCCTCGCTGGTAATGTTTTACAGAGTCCCGTTCGTGTCGTCCCGTACGTCTCGGTTGGGACATTATATACGTCTACAGCGTTATATATCCTAACCTAAGGCAGGCTATCATCTCGGATGCAGTATTTTACAACATGCATGGCGTATCCGCCCCTACTTCTCGGTGGGAACATTATATACGTCTATAACGTATCACAACCTAACCTAACCCATCTAGCGCCTCGCTGGTAATGTTTTACAGAATCCCGTTCGTGCCGTCCCGTACGTCTCCGTTGGGACGTTATATACGTCTACAGCGATATATATCCTAACGTATGGCAGGCTAACATCTCGGATGTAGTGTTTTACAACATTCCAGGCGTATCGGCCCCTACTTCTCGGTGGGAACATTATATTCGTCTATAACGTAATATAACCTAACCTAACACATCTAGCCCCTCGCTGGT